>SNQJ01S0058486.1:96552-116234 GCA_010110895.2 Picea sitchensis
TTTTTTTTTTTTATGTGCAGATGTGGGGCCCCGAGGCCGGGAGATGGAGCTAGTTAAAGCGTCGGCTCATGAGGGGCCAGTGAGACCGTCGCGAGAGGATCGACGGGTAGGAGAGAGACGTCGGAGGGATGAGGCGGGTGCAAGGCCAACGAATGCGGATAGAGCTGGTAGGAGACAACATTATGATGACCCTGGTGCAGGGTCGTCACGTGCACCTTTTGTCGAAGCCAGCGGGGTGTTTGAGGACTTTCGCCTCCGATTGGAGCCGATGTTACAGGGAGTGCCCGAGGGCATGTGGACCTAGATCTAGGATGAGGGAGTCTTGGAGTAGTGTGTGGGCCTTTCAGTGGAGTTGCGGACCTTGATCCGCAGAGTAGTGGTGGCGGCGACAACGATGATAGACCGACTGTCGCCTGGACCAGGTGGACCGCCAGCTGGTGGGGCCCCACCTCCTGATAGAGGGCCTGGTGGAGGTGCTCGAGCGGCACCATGAGTGCTTGATGTATTGATTTTTGTTTATAGAGGCCTATGAGCCCATATGTATAGGGTAGTGTGACACCTATTTTTGTACCTATAGGGATGAGGTGATTCACTGGCTGATGATGTTTTTTATGATGTTTAATCTATATGTCGTGATAGACTTTTAATGGCTTATGTATGTGTAAAGGTAGCTTGATGTGATAAATGCCAGTCTAACACTAGGTTAGCCATATTATCTGTTATTTGATTGCATTGTCGTGGAATATGTGTAAATGTGACTGAATCAAAATGTCGAGATAAAAGTCCAACTTGCAGGTATTTGCAGAAGAGACATGGATCGCAGACACGGTACACATTGTTGAGTTGCAGGATGATGAGATAGGAATCTAGGAAGATGTTAAGGTGGCGAATGTGCCGGTGACTGGCCTTGGCAAGGAGACCAATGACAATTGTATATTCTGCTTGGTTGTTGGTTGTTGAGCCCAAACATATGTCGTTGCAGTGGAGCAGTTCATCTGAGGGGGAATAGAGGGCCCAAGCGGCCAAAGCGAGATTCTGTGTCCAATGGATAGCTCCATCAGCGTAATTGATGTGGTAGTCCGATGGGACTCAAAGGCTTTCTGCAAGAGAAAGAGTGCCCTGTGATGGATCACATTCCATGGGCAATTGAGGATAGTTAATTCCTCGAGGATGTCTTCGTCGCAGTGGAACTGGAGAGAATATAAGGGATCCCCAGTAGTAACATTGATGGTTGTCAGCGTATGATTATATTTCGGTGGTGAAGATGTAGGGGAGGCGCAAGGAGGTTGCGATGGTTTGCTCGACATAAACCAGATATCAAGATACTGGGGGTTGAAAATTGTAGTCGGGCGTAAGATTTCCGTGGGGAAATGAACGGGAGAATTGGGGGAAAATCCTCATATAAGCTATCTGTGAACCATGGAGGAGTGGGAATCACCTCAGGTTCAAGAGAGAAAATGTGAACAACATCAGGGGATGGAGTAGGGGTAGTCATTAGGACCACTGGTTGTGAGGTAGGTGTAGGATTTTGAATAAGGGCCATTTGGCGATGCCTGCATTCAAGGATCGTAGGACATTGGTATGTGAAATGATCCAGTGATTCACAGAGAGAGCAAGGGAATCTCATGCATTCGTTAACTGAAGTCGTGACATAGTGGATGTCTATGACAGGAGTACTTGATGACGCGAATGTGGGGGACTCTTCCTGAAAGCTCTATCGAAATTGAGGTAGCGCGAGGCAATGGTGGGTGTAATGGCCATACTCTGAACAGATGGCACAGGTAAATTTGGTTCGCAATCCTGTGTTACCAGTAGTTGGAGACATGGTGGTAGTACTTGGTGCGTTGGGTGGAGTGACGAGCGGTGTGGTTGCTCGAGGAAGTCAAATTAAATTGCGTAACTTGGGGAGAGAGGAACATCAATTGGTGGGGTGTCCTTCTTTCTCGCATAGTGCGCAAGGAAGTTGAACTCGGGGTGGAGGTGGAGCGGTGGGCTCTTTCTTCTTCCTTCTGCCCCTAGCTGTAACGATGGTGCTAGCGAGTGGGGGTGAGGGTGGTGCGGTCAGAGTGAGGAATGGTATCTGCATTGGGATTCCCTCAGTTTGGGGAGGAAGGGATGGTTGAGGAACCATCTCAGGTGGGTGTAGATACCAAACTGGGATGACAAGCACCATGTTGGGTAGAGTAAGTGTGGCGGCTACCTGGAAAGCTTGTATGCCCGGTGGGGGGTAGAAGAAGGAGATTAGGGTAATGGCTTGGGGGAACGTCTCCCAAACTGGGATGTGACCTTGGGGGGGAGGGATATCTGGAACCAGTGGTGATGGAGACTTCTCAGGGGATTCCCAAGGTAGGAGCTCTGCGACCAATGTGACGTCAGGAAGTGAAGAAGCCTTAGTGGGAGGAATGGTATCTCCAGTGCTAGTTCCGTTGGAAGAGATGATGCATACTTGAGCTTAGGGATGTATGAGCGGGGGTGCTCCGTGGTATGTCCCTAGAAAGGATGGATCTTTGAAAATGTTGGGGCCCATCTCGACGAGTGGGTAGACATCGAGATTAGTGTGGGCAAAAGGTAAAATGCTATCGATGTTGGAGGAAGGGTTAGGCTCATAATGTGAAACCTAATCAGTGGTGATGATCTTCTCGTTGTGGGGGAACATCATCGTTCGGAACACAGAAGAAGCTAGTGCCTTCATATCATACATGTAGCTACGTCTGAATAGGATATTGTAATCGAGCGGGGCGTCGATAACTTCAATGTCGATAAGGATGGTTTTGCCCCCGAGTTTGACTGGGACATTTCGAAAGAGCCCTTCAGGAGAGGATGGTCGTCCATCGTAAGCTCTCAAAGCGATGGCAGATTGTATTAGCTCGTGAGAGTTGAGTTTCTGCCATACAGTTTTGGACATGATGCATGTGGATGCACCTTCATCGATTATGCATCGATGAACTGTGATGTTCCGAATTTTGACTGGTATCTGGAAAGCTACCAAAGCGGGGAGACGAGGTTCTCCACGATCTAGATCAAATGTGATGAGTCTAGTATCAGCAGGGTTGACTGCCCCTAGGGCGGAGAGTAAGGACTTCCGTAGAGTGGGATAGGTTTGGAGGACTTCCAAGACTGACATGGCGGCGGGGGATTGTGCCAAGTCATCGACCAAACTATAATTGTGTGTTGCCCTAGCCTGAGGGTTGTTGAAATTTCGTCGTAAGGGGATATGAGGAATACGAAGGGGGGTCTCAGTGTTAGGGCATGAAATCATTGGAGGGGGTCCCGTTGTAACTGGAACTACGTCCAATGTGGTGGGAGTGGATTCAGGGTGTGCGTTGCATTGATGACTATGCGTTTGTAGAAGAACTTCCTCTTCATTAGTGAGGAGGATAGTGCGATCTGCAGGGGTGCCAGGGTTTTGATATTGTCCCATCTGTGGTGGGGCAGGGTGCATCTCTTACTGGGTATTCATCACACCATGGTGTGGAATTGAGTTTTGCAACACCGTCGGGGGTGGTTGTTGCACATATTGTTGTGGGACCTACTGGGGGCAGGCAGTGCTGGGGGACGGGGTCCGTTCACAGATTCTTTCATCTACTTAAAGTCAACAATTTGGGGGCAATGGTGAGTATAATGGCCATACTCACCCCAAAGGGCACAAGAGAAGTTTGTCCGGAGGTTGTTGTGATTCTTCCCTTTGGCGTTTGTTGTTATTGCCCCCTTGTTGGTTCTGGTTCCCTTGATTATGATTGCTCCCAACAGGTTGGTTTTGTTGGGGGTTATTTCCTCCTGGTCCAGGATTATTATTATTTCGGTTTTTGACTTTCTTTTTGGCATTATTCGAATGACGGGACGGATTTGTTGTATTCAATTGTTCAAAATTTTGAAATTGTTGAATGGGAGAGGGTTGAACAAAGTCAACCCCAACGTGTGGCTGCCCTTGTGGTGGGGCCATGGGTTGGGAAGGACCAAGAAATGGAAAGTACAATTTTTTTGGTGGTAATGATCCGTAAGGTACATAGGAAGCTGTGATTCTCTCATTAATGCTCAGGGTGTAAGATGAGGTAGAGGGGGTACCAGAACTTGGTGGTATAGCCGGATGCATCATGGGTGTCGATGCGGGTCCACTCGTGGGTGGTGGGGGAACCATAAGGTATGGTTGTTGGTAAGGGGGAGGAGGGTAATAAGGAGGTCCGCCATATATCGGTGGATGTTGGGGTGTACCATACATGGGTGGGGGTTGGATGTACGGGTTATGGTGTGTTGTGGTACAAATCAATCCGTCCGCTGAATGAGACATCCCGGGTTTGTCTTGGCAGAATGGTACGAGTCTTGGGATGTCAGGTAGTACTGTGTATAAGTAGCATGATTGTGCATAGATGAGGTCATATTGCTGAGCCTTGTTGATGGCTTCCTCTTCAGATTGGGGGAAGGTGGAAGCCACATCTTTGGCAAGGAGGGAGACAAGTGATATGAGAAACCAATCGAGTCATTGTTGCTTGGTGGTTTCGGCTTTGCATAAGCTACGTCGCCGACGCCATTCGTGAATGTGGTCAACGATATGTGTGGCTGAGGTTTGTTTAAACTCCGAGAGCAGTTCGATACCATTATCATGGCGGATTGGTAGTTGAAAGAAGGTCAAAAATGTTTTGTCCAACGATTCAAAAGTCACATGGGATCCTGATTTTTCATCTACATACCACTTGGATGATGGGCCAGTGAGTGTGCATTGAAATAACCTTAATCTAACGGAGTTGTCCATGATGTTGTTTGAAGAGCACCATAAGTGGAAAGTCATAACGTGGTTGGCAGGATCATCTCCTGCCTTTCCTTCAAACTTGGGAATGTTTGAAGGTAATTTAGTGGGCATTGCAGGCCACGTGGGGTCGTGCAATATAGGATCATTTGCGAGTTTGCTTATATCCGATATGTTCAGGGACGTCAAGTATGGCATTTGGAGTGGCAGTGGAGTATTACTTCCAGCCATGGTGTGAGTGGTTTGTGTACCTGACCCGTGAGGGGGGCTAGGTGGGGTGGTACTTCCTCCTTGGGAAGAAGTGTGCCCCCCACTTCCTTGTAAAGGAAAGCTAGTGGACGGTTGTCCTTGGGAAGTGGACCCAAGTAAAGTGGAACCAAGCAAAGTTGATCCCAATATAGTAGCACTCACAGGGATGTGAGAGGGTGGAGCCGATGAGTTGGAAAGACTAGGAACTCCTCCTAGAATAGGAGGGAGATTTAGCAAGCGTCTGGAACGACGTGGATTCTGTGGGTCCCCTATGATGTCCGACTAGCCAAGTGAATGTGTACAAATGGTGATGAGAGTAATAAATGAATAAGAGACTTTGTATAACTTGGACCTTCACAATATATCTCACAATTGTTTGTAATCACAAGAGCATCATACATAAATCAATTGACAAAGAAGCATATATGTGGATAGGTGGATTTTGTCCATGTGGGAGAACAAAGAAAACAAATGTTCGTGTCCTAAAAAGACGTAACGTCCTTCCTCTCAAATAGCATTGGACCTTCCAATAGCACTCAACAGTGGGGTCTGAAACCACCGGAAGAGAAACTAGTGAAGGATGAAACTATCAGTTATAATGAGGGGTAGAGGGTGCATATCCCGAAAGAGCTGGCAATATTTCCCAATAGCCACACAAAATCCGATCAAGGTGCAATTGCAGCCCACAATTGCCACCTGGGTAGATGTCCTAAAATTTGGTTACTAGGTACCTCGGTCAAAGTGCAACATTTAGATTTTCGGCCTCAGAAATGGGTCACGGGTTGGATCCCGTCCAAGAGGTGGGTGCCTCAAGGGGGGACGCACAGAACAATCGAAACAACTAGACCTCGGCCTTCGACCCTTCACGGGTACCTCCCTGCCTTATGGTGTTAGGAACACTTGACTTGGAGGATTTAAAGTTCCCTATTTTGACAACTTCTAATGTTTGAAGATGTGAGAACTAGATAACGGGGAGTTATTTGGATCCCTATCCCCGAGATCCTACCTAGACTAAAAAAAAATATTTTGGCACCTCCTGTGGAGGAAAACTTAGTGAGTTTTTAGAAAAAATTTAGATGTGGTTGTATGTGATATTGGGGTTGTGAACCAAACTCGTTCAAGTTAAGTGGGAGTGGATAGTTCCTTCAAGAAGAGGGTGGGGCATTTTAGAATCCCTTTTGGGGGAAACCTACTTCAACCTCCACAATTCGAGACAAAACTATGTGAGTGACTAGTGACTTTGTGTGTGAGCAAGTGATAAAAATGTGTCAAATTTTTAATAAGTTAGGTGTCACCTTGCAGCATGTGGACTTCGAGTGGTCCTTACAAGTCTTAATTACCTATCTTACTATGTGCCATTTGTACAACCTTGCGGAATTTTAAAGTCCCTAGAGAACTAGTATGTGGACATGTGGGTCCTTACCAATTCTTTAAACTCCCTAATGTGTTTTAATCTAAGAAAGCTTCAAAATACTATCCTATATTGTGAACATGTGGGCATGTATGGGCCCGTTACAATAACCTTTAAACTCCCCTAGTGATGTAAACTAAGAAAGTAGCTTCAAACTATCCTATCTTTGTAGCATGTGTGCATGTATGGGCCCTTTACAAATTTAAGATGTTTTTGAAAATAAATTAAGAGGAGTTCCAAAGGGGGTTGTTGTCCTCTCCTAAAGATTTTGTCTTTAAGGGAGATGAAATCTTCCTTCAATCATTTTTATGATTCTCAAGATTGATCTATGGTGCGAGAGAAGAACATACTCTATGATTGAAGTTTTATTTATGGTCCTGATGCAAATGTTTATATATGTGATATTGAATGATTCCAACTTAATTTTTTACCGTCAAAGCAAGCCATCCATGTGGCAAAATGAAATCAAAAGGAGGAAAAATATGGATTTTAACCCCCTAAGTGCCTATGTTTTGACTAACCCTTCATGTGGAGAGGGAATATAAGTGTGGTTCATATTACAATATGCATAGAATCAATATTTAGAAGGCTACAGGCCTTCAAAAATACCACAAAAACTCTTACAATGTTGAATTTATGGACAGATGCGCGGGTCGCAGAGTAGACAGAGGTGCATGTGGCGCCAATGCACAAATCAATAATGGCATGTTGGCACAGATGCGCAGAAGGCACTGAGGAACAAAGTTATCTTGGCGCACGTGCTCGGAAGGCGCGCCTGTGGGATAAAAAACCCGCGCACTTTTTGATAAATGGTCAGGAAGAAAATTTCGGATGATTTTTTTTTATCTCAGCTCTGAATTTAGCTTTTTGCAGGTAGGCTTGGGCCGGTTATGATCCCTTCAAGTCAATTAAATCAAAAAGAAGTGCTCAAACAACCCAAATGGGGAGGAAATTGATACCTATCCCCAGTGGAGTCACCAATCTGTTGTATCATTTTCGTCGCCTAAATGAGCAAAATAAGGACACTTGCAAGTCCAGTTGGGTTAGTTAGACAAGACAAAAATGAGTGCAAGAGTTAGAAACATCAAGCACGAGAAACAACTAAACTAACAACAATTAAATAAACTAAATTAAAGTGCATAAGGGAAATAGGACAAAAGAAAACCGATATTCATGCCACCAATGGATAGATTGTATTAGTGGGCAAACACCAAAGAGAAAGGGAGACTTATGGGTTTCCTCTTCCTCCAAGGGAGGGCTCTTGAACCCCCAATGAGAGAGCTCTTCTTACAAATAGAAAACTAAAAGGAAATGGTGAAGAAATCCAAAGCTCATTCACTCAAGAGGTGATGTGAGTGGCCCAATGAAATGGTGCTTATATGCTCTAATGAAGAAAGAGGTTCCTTGCAAGAGAATAGAGGTAGCATAACAATACAAATAGATTCTTGGAAATATAGTGCACCCATGGTCTCTTTTTATAGAAAATCTTTGAGGCATTATCCAACCGGTCTATAGTGTGAAAAAGGGGCCCTTTAGGTCTTTGACCAGCCCCCACTCGGATTCAGCTCAGATTTGGGGGTCAAATCGACTTCGGAGCTGAACCAGAAGTGGGTGGGAGGCCGACCAGAATCATTAATGCGTTGTTCTGAAGTGTGCGCGACTTTTTGCATCCACAGTCGCGCATCGGGCGCATGTGCTCTTTTCCGGCGTTTTCAATTGGCGCACATGCGCGCGCTTCCTTTACATTCTTAGCGCATGCCGATCTTATAACCAATTGTATAGTTTGTGCCCTTTGGAAATGCAGTTTTTGGACCATGGATGAACTAATAGGTGTTTGGGGATGCTGGATTTCTGTAACCATTTGCGGATGAAATTTCAGTGATAACAATTTTTACATTTCCATGCCTTCTTTGGAATGCCACCAACCAAGGATCTTGAAGGCCCTCTGTTATTAAGTAAACAACACAATCTACATCATCTGCCCAAAACTATAAGGGCAACCCTGCATGCAATCTCATACTCCTTGCACACTCCATGATTGTCATGTTCATCCTTTTTGACACACCATTTTCTTATGGTGTTCCTGGAACTGTCTTCTCTTTGTGAATCCCATGGTATGAATAGTAATTATAAAACTCCTTGTTGCAGTATTTACCTCCATTATATGACCTCAAACACTTCAACCTTTTTCCTGTCTCATTTTCGACCAGAGCATTCCATTTCTTAGAAGTGTCAAAAACATCATATTTTTGTCGAATACAATAAACCCAAGTTTTTCTAGTTGCATCATCAATAAAAGTAACATAATAATGAGATCCACCAAGAGATGATACCTGAGATGGTATCCATACATCTATATGCACAAGCTCTAACTTTTCACTCTTATTTTCCTCTCCAACCCCGAGAAATCTAACTCTCTTATGTTTTCCATAAACACAGTGTTCACATAAATCCAAATCAACTTGTTTAAGATCTAGCAACAAATTCCTTTCGTGAAGTATCTACATCCCCTTCTCACTCATGTGTCCAAGCCTATGATGCCACAATGTTGTAACCACACTTGTAGAAGCTAAAGAGATTGAAGAGTCAACATTACATTAGATAAATACAATGTACCTACCTTTTTTTTTTTTTCATTATCAATGATCCTTTAGTGACCTTCCACACCTTATCTATAAATGTAGATATATAGCCTTTACTTGCCAACTGCCTTATTGAAATTGGATTTCTTCTCAGATCTGGTATATGTCTCACCTCTTTCAGTAACCATTGGTTTCCATTATTTTTCTCTATTTGTACCTTACCCATTCCAACAATTTTACATGGTTCATCATCACCCAAATAAATCTGTCGAAAATCACCTTGAACATAATGTTGAAAATATTTCCTATGGGGTGTGGCATGAAATGAATCCCCTTAATATACTACCCAAGACTCGGCGATATTATCTAAAGAAATAATCAAAGCATCTTGTAACACATCAGCTGCTACATTTGCTTCCTGATTTTTCTCTTGTTGCCCATCTCCTTGTTTCTTTGGAGATATGTAGTCTTTCTTCACATGTCCTTTCTTCCCATAATTCCAACACTCTATCTTTGCTAGTCTGGATTTGGATCTGCCCTTCCTAGACTTCCCACAATTTCCTAGACTCTTTCCTCTTTCCCTTTGTCTTCCCCTGTTCTCCATTGTCAACGCATTACTTGATGTCTCACATGTGTGTTTTTGTTGCCTCTTCGTCAAATTTCACTCCTACATAACCTAACTGATTAGTAACCATATTGAATTCATCTAAATGGTCGAAAACATACCCACCTTCTGACATATTCATATTAAATAATCACTTCATTAGAAATACCTTGTTGGAAGTTGAGGGGTTTTCATATAGTTTATCCAATGCCTCATGTTGAGTTTATCATTTTGCAAAAGAATAACATAAATTGCTTCTTCTGTTGAGTTTGTATAGATAATGAAGTCTTTGTCAAAGTCCAGTTTCACCAAGACCAGTGCAGAATTGATTACTCTTTTGATTCCTACGAAAGTCTTTTCAACATCCTCTATCCAAGAAAAATATTGATCTTGTCTCAACATGTTACACATAGGCTTAACCATTACAACGAAATTACGAACAAATATCCTAACAAAGTTAATCCTTCCCATAAAAGATTGAATTTATTTTTTAGATGTGGGGGCTGGATGATTTAAGATTGCGGTAACCCTCTCAGGATCAATGCTAATCCCTGAATATGAAACGATATGACATAGAATCTTACCTTGAGTGGCACCAAAAATGTATTTCGAAGGATTTAAAGATATGCCAAATTTTCTACATCGGAAAAAGATTTTTTTAAGATGATCAAAATGATGTGATCGGGTTTTAGAATACACAGTTAAGTCATGAAGATAAATATGAATTATCTTACCGATAATATCATCGAAAGCTATCTGCATAGCTCTCTGAAAAGTGGCACCTACATCAGATAAGCCAAAAGACATTTGTTCATATGAAAAGGTGCTCCATCGAGTTGTGAATGTGGTTTTATACTTTTATGTCCTTTTGAACCTAATTTGATTATAACTAGAAAAATCGCTTAGTAAGGACATCATTTTTTTTATCTTGCAACTTACTGCAAAATCATTTCCATATTGGGAAGGGAAAATTTGTCTTTCACACTAGATCTATTTAGCGCACGAAAATCGACGCATAATATAATCTCGCTTGTCTTTTTCCGTACGGGAACCAGATTGGACACCCACTCAAAATATTTAACTGGAAATAAGATATGAGCATTTATTAACTTTTCCACTTCTTTTCTAATTGTAGCTTCATGCACATGATTAATGGGTCTATGTTTCTGCCTAATCGGTTTATTTCCTTCCTCAATTAGAATAGCATGGTGTATGATACTAGGATCAAAACCATGAAGATCCTCATAAGACGAAGCAAAAACATCTCTAAATTCACAGAATAAATTCATGAATTTCTTATTTTCTTCTTTAGAACATTGGGCTCCTATTTTTAGAATCTTTGGAGTCTCTTGAGTTCCAATGTTCACGGGAATGATATCTCTTATTTTCCGCTTCGACTCCTCTTATTTTCAATATTTATTGTTGCTAACATCACTAGTCGAGAATGAGATTTCGAGAGGAGTTAATCCCTTAGGAATTTTATTATCTTCAAGAGAAATTGTTTCCATGGGGTTATGCAACTCATTTCGAATAAAAGCACAAATGTTTTCATCATCAAGGAAAACTTGCCATGATTTCTTATTATCGGGAATATGAGGTCGGAACAAGGATAGAAAGGTGCAATCAGGTCTTTGAGGGAATAGTTGCCTTGTAGGTGAAGCTACAAAAACAACTAACCTATCATCCATTGAATTTAATTCCGTTTTGATGTGCGTGATGTCGAAGGACAACATATTTTGAATCAAAGTCCAAACAACTTGGGTGTGTCATTTCAACAACTTGTTATTAGGATTATAAATCATTCTAACCATATTTACAACAATTTTGTGTCTCCAAAAATAGTGAGATGACCACAACCTAGGTTGTAAGCATTTTCAATTCCCAGCGGTAAGGCCTCAATTTCAGTAACGTTATTTTTGCAAGTGAATTCTAGTGTATAGGTAAAATTGTGAATTTTACCTATAGGAAAGTATAATATGATGCCCGTGTTGAATTTTCCCTTGTAGTGAAAGTCTAGTTGAGGTGGATCGATCGATAGTCAAAGTCGAAGATATTGACAACAAGTCGAAGGTCGAGGTGGTTCGACTGGGTAAAGTCAAATTTGAAGATATCGACAGCAAGTCGAAGGTTAAGGTGGTTCGACCAAGTAAATTTGAAGTCAAAGAGGTCAACCGAAAAGATGTCGACAGGTGGGCATATGGCAATCGACTGAAGATCGAATGAAGGTCAACTAGTAGTCGACTGGTAATCCGAATTGGTAGTCAATCATAACAGAATCCTAAGATTCACGAGATTTGTAGCCAATGATCTGCATGGATCTGTAGCCATTTTTGGGCGTTTTTATTTAGGGTTTCTCCTACTCTAAACCCTATAAAGAAGGAATGTTGTAAAAGCTAATCAATAATCATAGAATAGCCAACCTTTAGAGGTGGTTGGTCATGCAGATGTAAGCCGAATCGACTACAGGGTTGTTCTTGTGTAAATAAAGAAGGTATGATGTCACTTGTGTCTTAGGTGTAGACCAAGGTTAGACATGTAACCTTTTATTCTGAATGAATAAGACAACAAGAGAGAAAGACGCTCAAGGAATGTTGGTTTTCCCATTTGGGTTTCCAGGGTAAAATCTTTGTGTACTATGTGTTTACTTTGTGATTTACTTTCTTGTTTAAATCTTTCTTCCTCTCTTTTACTAGGTTTAGTGTGGAAGTATTTCTCATTTCCTAACATGTGGTATGAAAGCTTGGTTTAACAATCTTGGATCTGAGCTAAACCCTAGGTTCAATAAGAGTCGTAAGTCATCAATCTTTAAATATTGTGTTAAAGAATGGTGAGAAACTCGAGAATAGAGATCGAAAAATTTAATGGCCAGAATTTTGAGATTTGGAAGCTTAAAATTGAATATCTCCTTGTAGATCGAGAACAATGGACAATATTATGTCCGGATACCATTCCGACAGGTATGCCGACGAAAGAATGGGAGAAACTCAAGAGAAGGGAAAGGAGTACGATTCGAATTTTTCTTGCAGATTCGGTACTATTGAATGTCTCAAGTGAAGATTCAGCCAAGAAACTGTGGGACAAGTTGGGAAGCTTGTACCAGTTGAAATCCCTGGTAAATAAGTTGTTTCTCAGAAATAAATTTTATCTTTTGTGGATGAGTGAGGGAAGTTCAATGACTGAGAATTTAAATGTGTTTAATACCCTTATAAGCCAGTTGTCTTCTATGGATATTAAAATCATTGTGGAGGAAAAATATGTTATCCTATTATGTTCTTTGCTAGACTCCTAGGATAGATTGTTGTGGCTATAGGGAGCAATTCAACCACATTAGCGCTAGAATACATGGTTGCATCTCTACTATTAGAAGAAATGAAAAGGAAGAACATGAGAGGATCGACAAAAGATGCATTATTGGTGAGAGTTCGATCGGTTGATAAAGATAAAGGAAAATTCTTCGATAGAAAGTCTAAGTCGAAGCGTATATCTAAATCCCATGTTCAGTTGATGAGAAAATGCTGAAAATTCGGTAAAGTTGGGAATTACAAAAGGGACTACAAGTCGAAGGCAATGGAAGTTAGTACAAGATCTGATGAGAAGCAGTCAACTTAGATAAAGACAACTCCATATAAGGGAGGTGTGTACCTAGCATCTACCAATACACAGTCAGATCAAGATGTTTGGGTGATAGACTCAGGAGAATCCTATCATATGAAACCACATAGAGAATGGTTCTATGAATATGAACGATATGAAGGAGGAGATTTGTTCTTGGGGGATGACTCGACAACCAAAATTATCAGACGAGTAAGAGTTCGACTGATACTGTAGGATGGGAGGAGGAGAACCCTTCCAGCTGTTCTACGCATTCCAGGTTTGGAAAGAAACTTGATATATGTCAGCAAGATGAGTGATGCAGGGGTTCACACTCTATTTCATAAGGATACGTGCAATATGGTCAGAGGTGCAATGGTATTAATAAAAGGAGTTCCAATTGGAACCCTATACAAGTTATTAGGGAATGTTGACTCAACTAGATGCAACAACATCATTGTTCCTAAAGTTGACTCGACTCGAATTGGGCTGATTCGATTCAAACCGACCTATCAAGTCATTGTGAAGTTGGTCTGACCATGTTATGGCACGAGAGGATGGGACATATTGGAGAAAAAGGACTTCAAGTTATGCATAAGAAAGGTATGGTCGATGATTTTACTGAATGTAATTTAGAAGTCGATTTTTGTGAACATTGCATATATGGAAAATAAAGTCGGGTGAGGTTCCCATCTGGAGCGACAAGGGCAAAGAGGATTCTAGAGTTGGTTCATAGTGATTTGTTTGGCCCTATTTCATTGCCTTCACTTGGTGGATTCATGTATTATGTCTCCTTCATATATGATTTTTCCAGGAAGACATGGAAATATTTTCTAAGGAAGAAAGCAAAGGTTTTCGAGAAATTCAAAGAGTTTAAATCTCTTGTAGAAAACTAGACATATAAGAAGATTAAAGTGTTGAGCACTGAAAATGGTGGTGAATTCTGTGGAAAAGAATTTGATCAGTTTTACAAGCAGTGGTGGCATAGCACACCAAAATACCACAGTGTATCCCCCAAATAAAATTGGAGTTGTCGAGAGAATGAACAGAACATTGATGGACAAGGCAAGGAGCATGCTCAGTGGTGCTGGGCTCGCACAAGAATTTTGTGCGGAGGCAGTCGAGAATGAAAAATATCTAGTGAATATGTCTCCTTCGTCGACGCTAGCCAACATGACTCCACATGAGGTATGGTCTAGTAAGAAGCCTTTGGTGTCACATCTCAAAGTATTTGGTTGTGATGCATTTGTGCATGTTCCCAAGGAAAAGAGGAGCAAGCAAGAAAAGAAAACATTCAAGTGTATTTTCATTGGATACAAAGAAGGAATGAAAGGATATATGATTTGGGATCTTGCATCAAGGAAAATAATTTACATTCGAGAAGTGGTCTTCAGAGAGGTCAGAAGGAAGTCCAAGCCCGATGAAATAGTTCAAACATAGATTAATCCAGAGAAGGTGTGGTTTGAACTGAGGAATGAAGAAGATGATTCAAATGAGTTGACTGAATCATAAGAAGAGGTGGAAGAACCAACCATGGTTGTAAGGAGGTCAAAATGAGTAAGAAAACCAGTCGAAAGGTATAGTCCGCCCGACTTTCATTTCGCATTTGTGTTAACTGCCACCGACGATGAGCCCAAGTTGGTCGTGGAGGCAGTGGACTCAATAGAGGGAAAACTTTGGAAGGACATCATAGTCAAAGAGATGGAATCCTTGCACAAGAATGAGACACGGGACTTAGTCGAATTACTTAGTGGAAGAAATCATGTCGGTAGAAAATGGGTATTCAAGAAGAAAATGAATGCAGCTAGTCAAGTCGAGAAATTCAAAACTCGACTGGTAGCGAAAGGATATTCACAAGTCAAAGAAGTCTATTTCGGTGAGATTTTTTCCCCTGTTGCAAAATTAACTTCCATTAGAGTAATAATTTCTATGGCTACAAAATTTGATCTGGAAATAGAACAAATGGATGTAAAGACAACATTCCCACATGAGGACCTGGAAGAAGAAATCTACATGAAACAACCTGAAAGATTTGTAGTAAAGGGAAAGAAATATTTGGTGTGCAAACTAAAGAGATCCATTTATGGTATAAAGCAATCTCCAAGGATGTGGTACCAAAATTTTGTCACATACATCCTTAGTTTTTGGTTTGTGAGAAACAAATTTGATCATTGCATATATTCCAAAAAAGAAGGTGGGTGTTTCATATATGTAGCATTGTATGTCGACGACATGTTGCTAATTGGAAACAACATGAACGCAATAAAGGAGGTGAAGGAGCAACTATCCTCCAAGTTCGACATGAAGGATCTCGGTGCAATGAACTTCATTATGGGAATGGATATCAACAGAGATCGAGCAACTAAAAAGCTCTGGTTAAACTAGAAGAAGTATATTGAAACAGTCTTGAAATGTTTCAACATACAGGACTTCAAACTTGTGAAGGTGCTAATTCCCGTGGGAGTAAGGCTAACTATTGAACAGTCTCCAAGGACACAGGAAGAAATAGAGGACATGTCACATGTTCCCTATGCAAGTGTTGTTGGTAGTATAATGTATGTGATGGTATGCACTCGACCAAACATTGGCCATGCAGTGGGAGTGTTAAGTAGATACATGTCGACACCTGGAAAGGAGCACTACACAATTGTCAAGAGAGTATTTAAATATTTATGTGGCACCAAAAATTATGCTATATGATACCAAGGAAAATCTAGAGATGACAATGAAGTAAATGTACATATCTTTGTCGACTTCGACTGGGCTGGAGATCTGGATCGATGAAGGTCGACCATTGAATATGTGTTCAAGATGTTCGGTGGAGCAATCAACTGGATGAGTAAGTAACAGGCGGTCATAGCCTTATCAACAACATAATCTGAATACATGGTATCCACTCATGGAAGCAATGAAAAAGTATGATTGCAAAGGTTGTGTTCAGGAATCGGGTTTGAGCAGAAAGCTACGAAGATAAGTTGCGACAGTAAAAGCGCAATATTCCTGTAAAAGAACCCAATTTATCATTCTAAGACTAAGCACATTGAAGTTCAATACCATTTTGTGAGAGACATGGTGGAAAGCAAAAAGGTGTCGTAGAAAGTAGACACATTGGAAAACATAACAGACTCTTTGACCAAGTTTGTGAGTGTTGTGAAGTTATCTTGGTGTAGAGAAGCAATGGGCATTGTTTCCCTAGGTATGTGAACGAGAGTTCAGAGATCTCTCAGTTTCAGCAAAGAAAACAACAAGTGGGAGAATGTTGGGTTGTTATATTAGTTGCAGTGAAATTCTAGTCGAGGTGGATTGACTGACAGTTGAAGTCGAAGATATCAACAACAATTCGAAGGTGGAGGTGGTTCGACTGAGTAAAGTTGAAGTCAAAGATATTGATAGGAAGTGGAAATTCGAGGTGGTTTGATCGAGTAAAGTTGAAGTTGGAGATATCGACAATAATTTGAAGAGGTCGACAGGCGGACGTGTAGAAACTAACTGAAGACCAAATGAAAGTCGACTGGTAGTCGGCTAGTAATATGACTTGGTATTCGACTTTGTAACATAATCCCGAGATTTGTAGCCAATGATCTATGTGGATTTGTAACCCTTTTTGGGCACTTTTCTTTAGGGTTTTGCCTATTGCAAATCCTATAAAGAAGGTGTGTTGTAATGTGGTAAAAGATAATCAATAATCATAGAATATCAAATCTTTAGAGGTTGTTGGTCATGTAGATGTAAGATGAATTGGCTACATGATTGTTCTTGTGTAAAGCAAGAAGGTATGATGTTGATTGTGTCTTAGGTGTACAACAATGTTATGAAAGTAACATTTTATTATGAATGAATAAGACAACAAGAGAGCAAGACGCTCAATGAATGTTGGTTTTCCCGTTTGGGTTTCCAAGGTAAAATCTTTGTATACTRTGTGTTTACTTTGTCATTTACTTTATTATTTAAATCTKTCTTCCTCTCTTMTTSTAGGTTTAGCGTGGAAGTGTTCMTCATTTCCTAATATCCTGYTSTGTTACCTTCACTTGAACATGCACCATCAAAGTGCATATGCCACATACCATCATCATAATCCTTTGGTTGTTCAATAGGTGCATCATCTTCATCAACAAAAATAGAATAGACACCCATATATTCCTCAATAAAATTTACATTGGGTTGAAGAACTTTCTCAATATACGGTGAAATTATTCCTTCCCTTAAAATAATGATATTCTTTTCATTTTTTAGGGATTGGCAGATGTGAACCATCTAATGATAGATAACCCCTAGATAAAGATTGCCAATATCTACCGAAAAAATTGAGTAATTACAAACATGCACGTCATTTACTTGAATATTAAGAGTGGTTCTGATTTCAGGATGTGCACAAAGGACTAGTCACATCTTTGATCTCACTGATTTTTCATTGTTGTTGATTATTATAAGATAACATACTCCTTTTGTTTTCATTTGTACAAGAGGATCCTAGTTCTTCCATAATAATCTTGGACATGACACTAGGGCCAAATCCACCATCTATTAAGAAACAATGAGTTATCCTATCCATAATTTTTACAGAAATATAAAAGGAGGATTTTTTTATAGGATTCCTAAAATTATTTGCATCTATTATATTTACATAGATTTGTCTCCGTCTATTATATTTGTTGTTGTTGTTGTTGTTCCGGGACAGTGACCATATCCAAGAGAGATGCATATGCTTTTATGTTAGCTAGTTGATTAAGGATGTTATACTTGGATGGAGGAAAAGAGACTTATGTCTCTGGAATTTGAGTTGTCGTGACAACTTGAGGATTTTTATTTTGGGAAGAGGAACTGGGAGAAAATGTAGTTTTCATAATATTTCCCTTCTCTTTATTTGCGTACGATTTATTTCTTGTGTTTACTAGCATCACATCTTCCTCAAGAGCCGAATCTAAGGAAACAATAATTGTTTCAGTCTTTTTGTCGAAGATTCACTCTTGTTCCCTTTTCTTAACTTCAAAAATATTGTCCTCATGATTGTCATCACAAAAATTACACTAAGCCCTAGAGAGAACAACCTTTGGGTGATTTAAAAATGAAGAATTAGTAGGATGATTTCTCCAAATGGTTTGAGAAGAAGAAGACTCAGTAGGAGAAGAAATGAGGTGAAATCTTTCCTCTCATATGCAATCATTTGATTGCTCATATCTTGAAAAAGCTGCAAAATTGTAGACACACTAGTCTACTTAATAGAATCTTCCTTAGGGAGACATGGTCTTTCCAATTGTTCTTCGTACTTTAAACAAGTTTGAAGTGCAAACCCTAAGTGAGTTGCATTTTTTTCTTCTAATCTTTAACGATACAAAGAAGGTAATGCATTGTAGTATTGGATAAAACTAGCTTGGTTAAGAGGATGGATCAACTCGAGAATTTGATTGTACAACTTGGTGAAGTGGAGGTCAAAAGATTTGATTGTTTCACCATTATTGTATACAATATTATTATATTACCTTAAAAAAATTGTTGGGTTTTTAGGCTGCCCATAAGTTGATTTAAACTAGTAATTCAGTTCATCCCATGTCGAAATGACAATAAGAATCAATTCAAAAAAATAAGCTACAACTTTTTGTTGACGCTTGAATCCGTCAGGACGAAAACGACAACCTCACGAGGACTGTTGGGTTTGTGTTTTGATTGTTTTATTGTGTTGATCAAATCCTTTTTGCATGTGATATTACATATGCTATGATCTCATTTAGCCATTTTAAAGGTATTATCAAGCTTTATACATCAATATGCCATGGAATCGCACAAGGTATGTGTAATCATCAGTTTGAAGTGGTTTTATGATTAATTCATCTTCAGTTGAATGGTTGCACTGATCTAACATTTCTTATTTGCTTGCAACAAGTTAAAAATGTGATCCGGCCTTCCACCTGGACCTTCATCTGGCACTGTTCCAGGCATTGAACTTAGATCTTAATTTATGGGAAGAGGAAGCTGAATCATAAAAATCCGACACATGGGTTTTGTGCCCAATATTCCCAATTAGGTCCTATTTAGGCAGTTTCCTAAAATTGTAAACAGATTGAGAAAAATTTGTGGTCCTCGATTCGGCCCTCCAATACTCCAATACTCCATCTGGCACTCCATCAGACACCCCATCCGACACTCCATCTGACATTCCATTCGACACTTGGAGCGTAGAGAAGTTGGCGATCTACATATCTTGGGGCACCGTTACGAAATTCGAGCACATGGGTTTTTCTCCCTTGGGATCCCTCTTGCTCGGTGTCTTACCAAAATTTTCTTACAGCCATTGAAGATCCTAGAGATCCATGGCCTATTTACTCACTCTATTTTAATCATTTAATGAAGATTATGTTGCTTAAGGTTGGTTGTCATTGATGTCAACCCTTGAAGAAAGCCCCGTAGCACAAAGGTTGGGTAATGGACCCAAGATTGTTTGATGTAAAGATGACTCGTTATTGTCTTGTCATGGTTGATAATAAGTAGAAATGGATGAACTCC
>SNQJ01S0058488.1:7938-32437 GCA_010110895.2 Picea sitchensis
ATCAAATTTCAGGGTGCTTGGGATAAGTAATCTCGAATCGCACAAATCCCTCTTGGATATAGAAGAAATTGATGATCAAGTGCCTAATGTTTGAATTGAAGATAAGTTTTCTGCCTCTACCTGGTATCACAAAATTGTTATATACCTCCTTACTCTTCAGTGCCTAGATGACATGACTCTGTCTAAAGCAAGGACTTTGAAGCTGCACGCAATTAAATATTGTATTGATGATGGTCGGTTGTACTGGAAAGACCCCATAGGTTTCTTGTTATGTTTCCTAACAGAGTCTAAAATAGAAGGCATCATCGATGAATTCCATGAAGCAGTGTGCAGGGGACACCATGCTTGGAGAGAAATGACCTACAAGATTTTAAGGGCTGGATATTACTGGCCAAAGTTATTCACTGATGTGAACTTGAGATTCAGGGCCTGTAATTCGTGCCAACTGTTTGTTTGCAAGAAGAACACCCTTTCCCTACCTTTGATCCCAGTAAAAGTTGAAGCCCCTTTTCAACAATGGGGCCTGGACTTCATCGAAGAAATCCATCCACAATCAAGCGCTCAACATAGATGGATTTTAACCACTGTCGATTACTTCACGAAGTGGGTAGAAGCCATTCTAACTCGAAATGATACAAATTCAGTAGTAATAAGCTTCTTGGAAGAGAACATCCTATCAAGATTTGGTTTTCCTCGGAAAATAGTCACTGACAACACCCAATCTTTCAAATCTATGGCAATGGTCAATTTCTTCCAAAAATACAACATTGTGTTAGGACATTCTACAGCCTATTATCCTTAGGGGAATGGGTTGGTCAAATCGTCTAGCAAGATCTTGATGACTATAATAAAAAAAGTGTTGACAAAAAATAAAAATGCTTGGCACATCCACCTGAAATACTCCCTATGGGTGAGCTGAATCGGCACCAATAAATCAATAGGTATGTCCTCTTTTCAATTAGTTTATGGTACTGACATTTTCCTTCCTATCAATCTTTCTCTTCCTGTGATGAAGCTCTAGCACGATGAAAATGAAGAGTAAAACGATGTTACAAGAAGGATAAATCAAATAATCGAAGTTTAGCAAAATAGGGCCGAAGTAGATGATAAACTTCAAAATTACCAGGATAATATAAAGGCCATTAAAAAATCTAAAGACAGGTTGTTTCTTCTTGGTGATTTAGTTTTGAAGTGGGAAGGTAGAAAAGGATATGCGGGAAAACATGGCATGTTCGACCATCTCTGGTTTGGACCATTCAGAATTGCAAATGTTGAGGGGAAAATTCCTTTTTACTGGAAAACCTTGATGGAGAAATCCTTGACACTCATATAAACGGGTGTTAATTAAAACATTTTATGCAATAGTCATATTTCATGTTCCCACTGTATATATCGGTTTGGATAGGAATTTGTTTCATGTTTCAATTTGCAATTTTACCTTTATTTTGTAAATTACCCAAGTCACTTTTGTTAGTTATTGTAAATAAACCATGTTTACTTGACATCATCAAAGCATAATATAAAATCATTTGTATCACATAGCATCTCTATTTCTATGGAATTTTCTGACATTTCTCATTTTGTTCCCGTACAGAATACTTATTGTCAGACGAGAGATAAGGATGCATTAGAATCCGACAATCATTTTTCAAAACATTCATTTTCTCTCAAAACAGGTGATAAATTAATGATCTGCTTGACTGAAAATACAAAGGAAATTTGAGGTATGAACTCCTACCCCGCTAGATTCAAACTAAAATTTTAAGGAAATCTTATTGGATGTAAAGGGGGTTTCACTCATATAGATATTTTCACCTAGTCAAGGATCAGAGAAGTATGAAATTACAACTTGATTCTGAAGCCTTCTTTGAATGAAATAAAAAATGAAATAAAAGGAAAAAGAGAATAAAAATAAAAAGGGCTTGAAAGGAAGTTCGAGAATCAATAAACAAACTTGTGTGAGAATGAGATGCTTTTGTGTCTGGCCCTCTGAGTCCTCATTCTATTTTATTTTTCCTATCCCTGAGCTTTTATTCTCTTCTAATTTTCGCTACCTTTCTTGGGTCTTCATAGAAAGAAAGAATTGCACCTTCACTCTGAAAACTTAAAAACATATCTCTGAAACAAGATTAGGTGAAAATCTTTATGTTCCTTTGATTTTAACTGAAAGAAAGTATGTCTAGGCTAATCCTAATAACTTTAGCTCTTCTATCGGATTTTAATTTGACCAATTTTCTCAAGGTTGATCCCTAAAAATCAAAATCCCCATAAAATATTCCTTATAGGTGAAGGTGTATTGAAGATTGGGAAAAAATTAGTTTCAAAATATATCTAAAAACATTTGTGACAGACCTTCCTGTTAAAATTTTAAGTAGATATTATCCCTTGTATGATAAATATAAATTGATTTCCCCCACTTCAAAATATTAAAATAAAGGACAGATGGTGAAAGGAAATTCATAATTTGATTGCCCCCATCTTGTCCAAAGAGATGATGAAAGAAAATTCATGTAATGATTTCCCTCATCTCAGCCAAATGTGAAAGTGCTAATTGAAGTGGTGAAAGAAAATTCAATGGGAGAAGTAGATAACTTCACCGGGGTATTGAACAGGCTCGTTTGAAGTGAAGAAATATCTATGATATCTGTATGGTTGTCATACATATCTACAAAAGTACATACTATGAGATCTAATTCTCTTTTCAATAATATTTACATTCTTAACCAATGAGGGATTCCCTAAATAAATTGTTACATCTACTTAACCTTGATGCGAACGAAGTCAGTCGAACTCTAATATTTTGGTTAAAGTTGTTTTGATTATCTTAAACAGATCCGAACTCAGTTTTAGGAAAGGGAAATTTTAAATATGCTAACTTGAGATCAATAATTGGGGGTGTTTTGAAGGTTTTCTGAGATTTGGTTGAAGTTCAATTTTTCTTTGCATGATTAATTCCTAAAAGTGTATCCCAGAAATGCAATAATGAATCCATTTTCCCAATAAAGGCACTCGGTCTACTTTTCTTCCACATCTCACAGGGAGACATGATCCCCAGATGGAGCCTATGTTGGAACACATACAATTCTGAACTTTTGAGCCCTATACTTTTCACCTCATAAAAATATAATTCTATCCAAAGAAAACGAAAAATTGGTAAATGACATTTTGATTTTAAATCAAATTCATTCATTGATTGGTTAATAATAAGGCACGCACGATATCCATCATTGATGAGTTTTTTCTTTTTGATCGAACGATCCTAATACCTCCGGAGTTTTGGAGCTGCCTGAATTTTAAAGAGGTAAATCTCTAACGGTCACTTTGGAGCTCCATGCTTTGTATGTGTCAATAAGTCTTAACAATAAAAAAATATGAAACTCTGAAACCCGAAGGTGTCTACTCACAAATTTTCCTAAACCTTTTTAAAGGCAATATGTAGGATACATGTGCCTTTCGAGTCTTTCCTGAGTTGACATGCGGCACCCGTTTTTGACATTTTCATTGGGGGATTCACACGATGCCAAGTAACATGTGTCACCTCCCTTTTCTCAGCATGTCAGATTGACCTAGTCTATGACACGTCACTACGGGAGATGATCCTTTGGGATTTTAACAAAGAATGAATTCACAAATCACCGAAATATCAAAATATCAAAGTATTAAACATTAAATAACTAAGTTAATCATGATCAAAAGATAAATAATGACTTCATAGTTCATATTTCAGATGTTTCCCCTGAATGGTATTCTAAAATTTCTGAAGTCCAAACTTCCAAAACACTCCAAGTTAAATGCAGTTAATTAGGACTTAAAATCAATTACCAGATAATTAATTGCTTTGCATTTCAGGTTTTAGAAGTCCCTCTCGAGATACATTAAAATTCCCTGAAGTCCGAACCCCCGAAAAACTTGAAGTTAACGCACCATATTAAACATGATTAATTAAAGTTTTACAAGTGATTATTTAGAGATTAATCTTTTCTCGGATTCGGGATTCAAGAGGTTCCCACTATGTCACATCGAAAACTCTCGAACACAAACCGTAGAAGTATTGGTGGAATTTATGGCTAGTTAAGGATAATGATTCAAACACAGATCGTGGATTTCCAGGTAGACGTTCCCATCAACGTTAATAAATTTTCCATTAGTGAAGCTATACGAAAATCAATGAATCTATTTTCAATAAAAGCACTTTGATTTCAAATTCATTTTCACCTTCTGCAATTAGCAAGTTTTATCTGTTTGAAAGACTCATGGATTTTATCTACAATAGGTAACTTCACTCTGTCTCCTTAGAAGTTATGGTACCACAGAAAATGACGAAAAATCCTGATGCGGTGGGCGAGGATTCAAACCCAAATGAGGATGTTCTGTCGAACACCACGCCACAAGCCACAGAAATTGTTAAAACTTGGACACATGTGTTCGGGATTCTAGAGCATGAAATCTTCAATTTTCCATAGGACTCTATCGAAGAAGAGGATGACACTTATACAACTAAACTTAGACATATAGCACTGATCAGAATCTGGACCAGGGGTTAAAAATTAGCCCAAAAATGAAAGTGTTCAGAATCACCTAAAAATGAATAGGTGCATATCCCTCATTGTCACAAACCCAACGCACTTTGAACGGGGTCAAACGAACATCGGATGAGTGAGATATCGCGATCTATTCGATTTGCCAAACAGGCAAAAAAAATTGTTGACTGTATAGTCTGTACATGCTGATGTGGCAGGGTACGAATCACATGTGGCAAATGATGTGGCAAGTGCTGACGTGTCAGTGCTAAGTTGGCATTTTTGGCAGACACGTGGGTGAATGCATGTGAGACACATGAACGAATAGATTTGAGACACGTGGCATCTTTTTGTCAAATGGTTTGGTGCCACGTGGCCCAGGCATGGGCTGCCACGTGGAACCCTGGTTATGGTATATCAAAATGTTATGGAGTCCATGGGGATCGAACCCCAGACCCCCCCATTATGGAAAAGCTTGGGCGAAGGCTGCCCAACCGTCGTGCCATAGTTTGTTACTTAACTATTATATGTTTTCACTTTTATTTAAAGTGTATCTATGGTAAGTTTGGCGCGGGGTTAGGGCTAGGGCTTAGCCCCAACCCCCGGTTTCTATGTGCGCCAATGTGACCACATCACATGGATTGGTGCGTGGATTCTTTTACAATGGCTAGCCATTTTCACCCACCACTTGTCAAGCCCATGGTTAATCTTGCAAACAAGGGCCTATTTTTGCGCTGGGACATTGCCATATGGCCCCCCATGCGCCCAACACCTCTGCGTTTTGGGGGCTTAGTTCCCTAACTGTTTGAAAAATTAGTGTGAATTGTGGAAATGGCATGTGTGTTGGGTTTAGGCATAGGAAACGCCCAGAGGCCAAGTTACGCACACAGGAGGTGCATTTTGGCGAACCATAGACAACAAGATTAAAGGAGGAAAATGGCAAGAGGCCTAACTTCTTCAGTTTTTGGCCATATGAGGTGTCAAAAAAGCCCAGCTAGGGGTTTTTGGATGTTCTGAATCCATTGGCATAGTTTTCAAAGCCATTTGGAGACTTCTTTTGTAGGCTTTTATACCTTGAAGTTTCAGGAGCTCCAGGGAGCTTAGGGCCACCATTAAAGGAGGCCATGCTCAAATGAGCCCAAGTCTATTTTATGTGACTGGATAGTCATTTTTGACTAATTTTTATGCTCTAAACACATTGGGACAGGTTTTAGATCCATTTGAGGACTTTTACAGGTGTTTTTTCCACAAGGAATCTCAGGGAAGCTCAAGGCCACATGTAGAAGAGGTCATGCCTGGATGAGCCATAGCCTGTTTTCATAGATGTAATACTCATTTTGGGGGTTTTTATGTATTATGAACCCAATGGTACAGTCAGTAAATCCATTGGATTTGAGTAGAAGCTTGTAAAAGAATCTTTGACAAACTAATCCCAAAGAGCCTAGTCCATTGATGGAGGCTCAAGGAGATGTAGCCCAGTTGGGGGTGAACTCCTTTATCATCTTGTTATTGTTGTGAGTTTGTTGGTTTATTTGTTGCAAGTTATGTTTGTTGTGTATTTATTTAAACCACATATTTTAACCTTTAAATAACCTCACACATAAATACCTAAAAGATGCATAAACTTGACACATACTTTCTCTTGCAGAACTTTGACATAGAGCAAGGTTGTGAAGTTTATTTTAATGGAGTAAAGGGTGCTTGCATAGAAAAATAAGTCAGCCCCCTATTTTCAAGTCAGGTGGTATCAGAGCATAGTTTTTCTCATGTGATTTCCATTGATATCTAGAGATTTAGCTGTTGGTATTATTGTGCAAGTTTTTTGTTGAAGTTTGATATCTTGCAAGGATGGAGGAAGATTCAAACATTGATAGCTCTCATACATCTTCATTATCCAAGTTATTTGACAAAGAGATGTTGAAGGAGTTTGTAACCATGAGAGATATGGTACAAGAGTTGTGGCAAGATAGAAAGGAGAGCATTGTCCTCCAAGAGAAGTTGATGGCCATGAAGAAGGAGAAGCACCAACTTCTTGAAAAGTTGCATGAGATGGAGACTCAACTCCATGAGGCAAAGGAAACCCTTACCAAGTACATGCTTTAACATGAGATATGTAATGTTAGTTTATCTTCAAATTCCTCTCAAGATGAATGCTTTGGTGTTTTTGAAAATCACACAAGAGGAATAGGGTCCAAGTTATTGTTAAAAATGGGTTATGAAGGTAGAGGATTAGGCAAGCATGCACAAGGCATTGTTGAGCCTATTTTTATTGAGGAGAGACCCAAGTATTGTGGTCTTGGATATGAATAGAAAGATGGAGCAAATTTCAAAGTTGAAGAGACAAGGGAAACAGTTCCAAGAACAACTTTTGTTGCAAGTTCAATCCCTCAAGCATGCAAAGTTTGTGTTCAAGATGAATAAAAATGTATGAAACAAGAGAGTTGTGATAGCCATGAGGACAAGAACATCTTTGTTGGTCTTCAAAAGAGAGCTAGTAACTCTTCAAATTCACCTCTTTAAGAAGGCGATAAAGGTGAATGTTCAAGGAATTTTGTTGCAAGTTCAATCCCTCAAGCATGCAAAGTATGTGTTCAAGATGAATGCAAATGTATGAAACAAGAAAGTTGTGACAGGCATGAAGACAAGAACATGTTTGTTGGTCTTCAAAAGAGAGCTAGTAACTCTTCAAATTCACCTCCTTAAGAAGGCGATAAAGGTGAATGTTCAAGGTATATCTCTGCCTTTAATTCAGTTTCTTTTGATTATGTTAAGCATGGTAAATTTGCATGTAAAAATGGAAGAAAATGTCCATGTACATATTGTGGTTTAGATAACCATCATGTTTCAAGATGTTGGAAAAGATTGACCACATTTAGGAAACTTTCCAAGCAAAGGAAACTTGAAAAGAGGATGCAAAAGATTTGCACTCACTGCCAGGAGAGGGGTCATCTCATTGACCAATGTTGGACATTGCATCAAACCACTCATCCATAGCACAAGAAGCAGATGGATAAAGAGACTGGCAAGAATGGAAGAGGAGATTCCATCATCGATGTGATTCAAGATGATTCACAAGAAGACGATATTCAGCAGAAAAAGTCACCATTGACTTGGCTTGGCAAGAAATGGTTAGATTTCTTGAACAAATAAGGCTTGCATTTTTTTGTTCATAGATGCACTTTTCAGCCTTATGTATGCATTTCTGTTGAAAGTTTGACAAGTTGCAACAGTTTATCACAACTTGTATGATGCAAGTTTGCATGTGAATGCAATTCTATTGAAGGCATTCTTTTTGTTGCACAACTTCACCAAGAGGATGTAAAAGAGGGGTATGATACTCACTTATTGCAGCCATTTGTCTTTTCATTTCAGCTCTTATGTACCCACATGTTTTGGGTTATGTACTTATGTTTGTACTTGAAGGGAGAGTTGAAGAGCTATGCACATGCATGTGATTTTGTATGTGTGTAAACATTGAACTTGGTGATAGTTCATTATGAATGAATCATGATTGTAACATGATTGTGTATCATGAATGTTGACTTTTGGAATGTTGATATGTTTCAAATGAGTCTTGGCTTGTGTCGATGTTGATACATTGATATGTTGTGTCGATCATGTTTTCAACTTATGTTTAGTCAAAGGTGTTTGTTGGCTTGTAAATTAGATTTTGAGTACACCAAGATGGAGGAAAATGCCATGTGCTTTGATGAAGTACAAGATGCAACCATTTTCTTGAAGCGCAAAAAAAACTGTTGACATGATTTTGAGTCTTGTATAAATTTGTTTTTCAAGATTGATGGTTTCTTAGCTTGTGACAAGATGTCACAAGAAAGTTTTGCAGCCATTGTAGAGTGAATTGTGTTGATGCCAAAGAGTTGAGAAGAGGGACTTGATTCTCCCGGTGGGAAGGGTTAATCATCCTTGAAGCGCAAAAAAAAAACTTTGTTGGCATGATTTTCAGTCTTGTATAAATTTGTTTTCAAGATTGATGGTTTTCTTGGTTTGTGACAAGATGTCACAAGAAAGTTTTTGCAGCCATTGTAGAGTGAATTGTGTTGATGCCAAAGAGTTCAGAAGAGGGACTTGATTCTCAGTGGGAAGGTTGTCAATCTTCCAAGCACAAAGAGAATAGTGGGTCAGTAGCAGCCAGAGAACAGTGGTTGAGGGACATAGCCAGTTGTAGTGCAAGGCATGTCAAGGTACCCAGGTGATTGCCAAAAAGACTTTTCAAGTAGAATCAGTTGATAGAACTTGGAAGTAGAAGAGTAATGAAGCTCGGGTAGTAATGGAACTCAGGTAGATAATCATCAGCTTTTGTGGGTCCAAAAGCCTTTCAGTGGGAAGGCGTGATCAGAATCTGGACCAGGGGTCAAAATTTAGCCCAAAAATTAAAGCATTCAGAATCACCGCAAAAAAAACAGGTGTGTATCCCTCATCGTCATGAACCCAACGCACTTCGAACGAGGTCAAACAGACATCAGATGAGTGAGATATCATGATTTGTTTGATTTGCTAAATAGGCAAAAAAAGTTGTTGACTGTACAGTCCATACATGTTGATGTGGCAGGGTACGACTCACACATGGAAGATGACGTGGAAAGTGCTGACGTGGAAAGTGTTGGGTTGGCAGTTTGGGTAGACACGTGGGAGAATGTGTGTGAGACACGTGGACTAATAGATTTGAGACACGTGGCATCTTTTTGTCAAATGGTTTGGTGCCACGTGGCACCCTCGTTATGGTATATCAAAATGTTATGGAGTCTGTGGGGATCAAACCCAAAACCTCCCCCACCGTGGAAAATATTTGGCAAAGGCCACCCAACCGGCATGACACAGTTTGTTACTTAACTATTATATGTTTTCACTTTTATTTCAAGTGTATCTATGGTAAGTTTGGTGTGGGGTTAGGGTTGGGGCTTAGCCCCAGCCCCTGGTTTCTATGTGTGCCCATGTGACCACATCACACGGATTAGTGCACAGATTCTTTTACAATGGATAGCCATTTGCGCCCACCACTTGTCAATCCCACGATTAATCTTGCAAATGAGGGCCTATTTTCACGTTGGGACGTGGCTATATGGCCCCCCATGCGCCCAACACCTCCGTGTTTTGGGGGCTTAGTTCCTTAACTGTTCGATAAATTATTGCGAATAGTGGAAATGGCACACGTGTTGGGTTTAGGCATGGGAAACGCCCAGAGGCCAAGTTACTCACACAGGAGGTGCATTTTGGTGAACCAGAGACAACAAGCTTGAAGGAGGAAAATGGCAGGAGGCCTAACTTCTTCAGTTTTTGGCCAAATGAGGTACCAAAAAATCCCAGCTAGGGGTTTTTGGATGTTCTGAATCCATTGGCATAGTTTTGAAAGCCATTTGGAGACATATTTTGCATTTTTTTCTACCTTGAAGTTTCAAGAGCTCTAGGGAACTTAGGGCCACCATTGAAGGAGGCCATGCTCAGATGAGCCCAAGTCTATTTTCTATGACTGGATAGTCATTTTTGACTAATTGTTATTCTTTGAACACATTGGGATAGGTTTCAGATCCATTGGAGGACTTTTACAGGTGTTTTTTTCCACAAGAAAGCTTAGGGAAGCTTAAGGCCACATGTAGAAGAGGTCATGCCCGGATGAGCCATGGTCCGTTTTCAGAGATCTAATAGTCATTTTTGGGGGTTTTATGTATTATGAACCCAATGGTATAGTTAGTAAATCCATTGGATTTGAGAAACATCTTGTAAAATAATCTTTGACAAACTAATCCCAGAGAGCCTAGTCCATTGATGGAGGCTCAAGGAGATGTAGCCCAGTTGGGGGTGAACTCCTTTATCATCTTATTATTGTTGTGAGTTTGTTGGTTTATTTGTTGCAAGTTATGTTTGTTGTGTATTTTTTTAAACCACATATTTTAACCTTTAAAGAACCTCACACATAAATACCTAAAATATGCATAAACTTGACACATACTTTCTCTTGCACAACTTTGACATAGAGCAAGGTCATGAAGTTTATTTTAATGGAGTAGAGGGTGCTTTCATAGAAAAACAAGTCAACCCCCTATTTTCATATCAAGCACAGTCAAAGCTGCACAAAATAGCAACACGGCCATGGATCATGCCTTATAAAAAAATGATAAGTTGGGCCTTGAAGCACGTTGACGTCTAGACCAGAAGCATTGTCAACCATCAGAAGGTCAATGTTGGCTCTTTCTGACTAGAACATATGCAAGTAATGTATAAAATATCCCCTAATCCTAGATATACATTCAATGCTGCATTCATTCTAGATTTTGAGCAAAAGGAGTGCATCCAATATGCCAGGAACTGTCCCGATATAATCAAGTCTTGGTGGGGGCACCCAGAGAGATTCAAAACCGATGTTCATGATATATATGCCACGATGTCTTTGGATGATCATATGGTATATGTAGCCATGATGCTATGTCGGTTGTTCAGGAAGAATATCTCTACACATTTCTTGGTGGAATGGGTATCCATCATGCACGAGGTAGCAGAGGGCTTCACTTGCAATTGGGCCAAAATGTTGTTCGATAAATTGGCCAAAGGGATTGTCGAATATAAAATAGTGAAGTCAAAAGGATAGCCTACCCCCTTTTACATGTCATCATATATCATGGACACCATGTCTTTCATGACACCTTTTCCATTGATGAATTGGAGTTGGACCCCAGCTAGTGCTGAGCCCATTCATTTCTACCATTCCAAGCTATGGGAAGAAAAATCCAAGGATTGCTTTGATGAAATCTATCACAATGTTGTGGTTCCTATTCATATAGCCTTGTATGGTCACCCACCTCCTCAAATTTTATACAAGATTATGGGAAACTTGGGTAAGCTAGCAGATTGGTTTATTGAGGAGAACTTCTCCTACATTAGGGTTTTTGTGTGCTCGGTTCCTCCCCATGCTCTCCCACGATTTTGGTGCATAAAGATAATGGCCCTAATTTTCCTTTGTCTCTCCTTCTGAACAATTAAAAGGTGATATGTCCCTAAAGGTCTGGGAAACAAATTTGGCAGAGAGAAAAAGATTATCCAAGGAGGTAAAGGATGCTTTTCTGGAAGCGTTGTCGTCATTAGACAAGAGGCTAATTGATTTTGAGGGAAGTAATATCTCGGAAGCCATAGCACAAATTGATATTGAAATGAACCAACAGAATTCCAGAAAGAGAAAAGAAGGAACTCTAACAACCATCCATGAATTGAGGCGAATTGATCTTCTTGAGATAAATAAATGGCTAGTGAATCTGAGCTCACAGTTCCAAGCCACAGCTCATGAAGTGAAAAGGATCCAAGAAAAGTTGCCTCGGGTAGAAAGGAAATTATTCACTTTTGAGGTAAATAAAACAATTGATCCCTCAAGGTTCTTGGTGGAATTATTGGATAGATGTAACCAATGTATTAACCATCGAAAAGAAAGCGTAGCTGGAAGCAAATAAGAAAAAATGCATAGTGCCCTTTCCTTTTGCACACCCTACCTTTCACCTTCCTACAACCAATTATCTCGTTCACTCGCATTCTAATCTCCACTTATCCCTAATTCATCATCATACACTTGTTCCATTGTCATTCTTCCCACAAGCGGTTACTTTGTCTTATGCCTGTTATACATTCCTTGACAAGACATGCAGTGTTACTCATCTGATTATCATTCCCCCTTGATCCCAACTGTGATCCATTGCATTGTTGAACATATCTGAAGGGACAGGTGGCAACAAAACTAAAATGGCTAACACAATATGTTGAATTATTAAGGAATCCGTGCGACAGTTGTGTTCAGCCTAAAGGACTAAGAAAAATAGGCATTTTTTTCAAGAAGATGAAGAGATAGAGGAGGACGCCAGCAGGGCTCATCAGATTTTACACATTGTTGTCTTATTCAGATTTATGTTATTTTAATCAAATATTGTAAGAAGTCCAACCATTTTAGGTTGTGACATTTTTTGTATAAGTACACAGATTCAAGATCTATAGAGGGTTGCTTCTTGTCGGGTGTAATAGAGAAAACTCTAATTTTTTGAGTGTTAATACAAGTGCAGACGGAAATTCTAATTTTCATTTAGTTTGAGTTGTGTGTTTCTTCTGTATTTCCATATCTCTGAATTTCCTTATGTAATTACTTGATAAGTGATTGATTGCAATTTAGTATTACAACTATTGTAATCATATTATATCAGCAATTCATTAGGTAAACAGTTTTTCCCATGTATTTGTTGTGAGTAAAACAAGACCTGCAAGTTGTGTGAATTATTGTACTTTATATCATGTTCAAGGGTGCGCTCCCTACTTTCTTCCACTGCAAACAAGGTGAGATTCATTTGCAATTGATGCCTAACTTTGTTTAACATTTTTATATCCTTCCATCACATCATTTTGATATTATAATTGTGACTCAAAAAATGGAATACGGCCTTTGTACTATCCTATTATTAATTTCATTTAAGGACAATTTCTTATATAACTAAAGGTATAAAAATCACTCTTTTAAAAACATTCTCTTCAAACACTCTGTATGCCTAACATTACTCTTTGAGACATAAGTTTAATCTTAGGAACAACACCCGACAACAGTGCCAAAATGTTATCTCACAATCTGTAGTTTGGGAAATCCCAACCCAATCCACGGATGAGTGACAACTACAGGAGTACCTACCCATGGTCACCTTAGATAGACACTCCCCTCGCTTTAGTGATGATGAAATCACCACAAGAGTGGAATCCTGGTGACCCTAGGGGAATTGAGATGGAAAGTGAGATGATGATAAATGGATCCCCTATAGGTCAAATTTGGAGGTGAAGAAAGGCTTGAGGAAGGGTCTTGTGAAAGGGTAAATGGTTGCCAAGGGTTGTGTACTTGCAAAACAATGTTAGACCTGCCTAGAACAAGACAAATGATGGGAAAATAAGTCTTTAACCAATGGGGATTCAAAAATAAACCTTGATGTCCCAAATTGAAGCAGTATATAAGTGTATAAATCATAAATAAATAGTTACTAATGGTTTCAAATTAAGCCACCAAAATCAAGTATAAGATAATGGAAACTAAGCTAATAATGACTAATTAAACTTTCAATGAATAAAGCAAGATTTTGAGGGTGTTTAGAGTTGTTTATTAAGTGTTCTCATAAATTTATTGTGACAACCAAATGGTTGTAGCAAACGATTGCTACAACAGAAAAATATAACCACTAAAATCAACAAAAAATCCACCCAAATGATATCCAATGACAAGTGGATTAATTATGGCAGCTTGCAAGCAAATTTCAATGGTAGAATAGTGAGCAATGAAAGAGTTTAGATGAGTTTGTTTCAACCCTATTGGATGTAGCATTAATTTTTAACAGTAAAGAGAATTAATTGGCTAAGCAATATGCCCCTAGGGCACAATAAAGCTTATAACATGTGAAATAGGTCCCAATTGGAACAAATGCAATATCTCAATTTTTCATGTATACTGATGGAATGGCTTTTTATCTCCAATGCAAGTAAATTAGTCCCTTATCAATTGGGTTAATGGAGACTCTTGTGTAAGATATGGGGTTTGTTACTTCTCTAGGGGTGTAAGCCCTTTTACTCCCTAAAGCAAACAAAACCTAGCAAGGTAAATCTAGGAGGGTATAATCCATTTTACTCCTCCTAGAAACCTTTGCAAATAACTTTATTCAATGATAAAATGATAGATATTGGAGGAGGGTGTATGCCCTTATACTCCTCTAAGGGTTTATAACAAAATAACCTTGAAACAAGAAGACACAACAACAATATGTAGAAAATTCCTTACCAATTCCAAGAGATAGAAAGTAAAACCCTCATCTACCAAGAATTTTCCACCACGGTAGCAAGAAAAAAGCATCCAAGAGATAGTGGTATCATTCCTTCCAATATACAAGTAATAAGCATCCATAATAATACAAGAGAGAGATATCGATTTTCCCAAGTAGGCAGAAAATTTCAGCGAAGAGGTATGTAATCCTCAAGTGAGTTATCTCAAAATGAAATGTGAGATGACCTATATTTATATGAGGTAACCTAAAATAGTTTGTCCACATTCATAATGTGAGGAGGCCGACCTCACAAATTTTCCTTTTTAAACAATACTTTTTACCAAATTAAAAAATTACAATGAAGAAAACCCTAAAATGATGACATCAGTCACTTAGGAGGTGATGTAGTGGCATAAAGAGAAAAACGTTGAGCTTTTTGAGGAATTCATTGGGTCTCCCAAGGCCAAAAATCAATGTGCTAGGGTCTTCCTTCAACAAACATGTCATATCATCATCAAACACCTTGCACCACCAAACCCTAGCCTTCCAAATGATGACGTCATGCCCCAAAAGTGAAGTGTATGGCCTCAAAAGGAAAACGTTGGGGCTAGGAAGGCTAGTGAGTCACCTCCAATGGATAATCAAATGCCAATGAAAGCAATGTCCCTCATCCAAGTTGTCCCAATGAGTGGGGTATGACATTCACTCTATGGGATTCTTGCCCCCATGAAGGCCCAAGCAAGGCTTGTTCCTCCACAGGTATCCACCAAGTAAGGTCCGACAAAGACAAATAAATTTTCCCTCCAAGGGTCTCAAGTCATATGTATCATGCCAAGTAAATCACATTTAATACAAGAACCATTTAAACATGTGCATCAAATCTATCTTTTCAAATCAAACAAGTGCTCAAAGACCTTATGCGGATTGCCAAATTTAGATATGGGAGGGGTGTCATAATGCCCTATTGGGTGAACCAAATCCTCAAGTGGAGGATGTTCCCAAGGAGAATCCTTTTTAGGTTATGTATTCAATGTGAGGTGGATAGGGTTAGACTTCTAGGTGTGGGGTTTCATGACATACAAGAGCTTGTATTGTCTAATTTATGAGTGTATTTGTTGAGGGCTAGCCACATCCTTTTATTCTTTTTGTCTTTTCTTAAAGCATATTTTTACAAGCCATTTATTAACCATTCATTTCGCATGTGTTTCCAAGTTGAATACAGTAAGGGGCACTAAAAGGAAATGCATAGCCCACATACGCTCTACCTTGGTTTCCATGCTTTTCCAAGTTGAAGACAATAAGGGGCACTAAAAAGAAATGCATATCCCACATACACTCTACCTTGGAAAGAAACATTGATCAATTAGTTATTTATTTTATGGGTCCCTCGTTTTTTTGAGAAGTGTTTCATTTCTCTCAAGATCCCAGAGAGAGCTTTTATTACATGATGTTTTTGCGAGGGCACCTCCAAGCCTAGTGGCTCCTTCCTTCCATGAAATGAGGTACATTCCCTTCTTGGGTCAATAAGCCCGAAAATCTAAAAGATGGGGAAATAGAGGGAAAGAAGTAATGGAAGGTGGAAAGTATGAGCGAGAATGGTACAATGACCCTTCAAGGAGACCCCCCAGTAGCAGCCCTTTCCTTGAGAGTGGACACTTACTAGGAAACCATGACAGTCACTAAGGTGAAATAGGGCAAAAAGCATCATTTCCAAGCAGGCGTTTCATAATCAAGAGAAGCTTTAATGTGACATATTCAAATGTTTCAAGTATTAAAGTGACACTTACCATGACACTTGACTTGTTACCTCATGGATCAAGATCCACCTTCTTCCAGAAGCGAGTTGGTGTGGTGAATTCCATCATGACAAATGAAGAAGTATGGTGGTGAGGTGGGGCTTCGTCTGTGTGAGTGGACACTGTCAGTGAATCCATCTCTCGGTACTCCATGTTTGCAACCTGAGGGCCTCAAGACATCATCTCCTTAGTTACCCCTAGAAATGGGGGTAACAAGGCCACTTTCGAATCTTCAACTTCGAACACAGTGACTTCAAGTGCATCCATTCCTCTACTACTATTGTAAAGAAACACCAAACATTGATTGAATTCTATTGCACTTAGCAACAACAATGCTTTAATGAAAATTAGACCTTTTTTCTCTTATGGTTCTTTTCAAGAGTGTTCTGAGATAGGGTGAAGGTTCGTCCTTCAATATGAGATATAGAGTGCACTCTACATACCACCCAACCATTGCCTATAGCTTATACAATTTTGACACTTTGTATTTGTAATACAATTTGTAGGATGTATTGTGGTGGATGTAGTGGGACACACTTGGTATTTGTAATACAATGTGTTGAATGTATTCACATACACAATCTTGTGGCAATGCAAAACAACCATCTAAATAATCTTTATGTTGAAGATTCTAGATAACGTGGATGACACATAAATGCCGAGACATATTTTGGTTCATTCATTTCCATTTTGAATATTCCCTATAATGTGGATGACACACAAATGCCAAGCCATATGTTACTTCATCAATTTCTAGATAATGTGGATGACACATAAATGCCCAGACATATGTTGGTTCATTCATTTCCATATTTTGAATATTCCCTATAATTTGGATGACACATAAATGCCAAGCCATATGTTACTTCATCCATTTCCATATTTTGTTTGGACATCAAAACAATGAGTGGGCAAAGGCTCGAGCCAAGGATGTCACAACTTTCTCACTATTCAGTATTTCACCTCTACTCTTCAAAGCTTAGGTTCACATATTCAACTTTTAAATTGCTACAAATATAACAAGACGAATATTGAGGATACGAGGTCTATAAGAGGCACCAAACCACACAGTGAGAATAAAAGAAGGAATGAAACCACTAATGTTCAATTAATTTCAGAGAACCCATGAGGCCTTATCCTCTCACATCCCTCTCTGCTTCGCTCACCTCATTCTTTAGGCCACTTCCCATGAGGCCTTGTCTTCTCACATCCCTCTTGAAGTTGCCTACCTCGTTGTCTAGGTCACTGCTCATGGCACCTTAACCTCTCGCATCCATCTTGGCTCTGCTCATCTCATTGTTTTGAGGTGCCACAACTAGCAATAAACATGATATATTCACATACTACAAAAATTCTACTAATCTTAATAGGTTGGCATGCACAATCAAACCCCTAATAGGGTAAAAGACAAAGAAAACGTTATAGAGAGGCTCTTTGATTTATAAAACTAATCAAAGGATAGTGATGTTTTATGGAGGTGTTATACTTTCAAAGTGTTGCACAGTTTAGCACTTCAAAGCATTGGAGCATTATCCTTGACTGTTTACAAGGAAGAGAAATGTGTTGAAAGCTTCTTGAATGGATATTTCTTCTTTGAGATGGGACAACTAAATGTTCAATGTTTAGATATAACAATGAGAACCAAGGAATACATTTTCTTGTTTTTGTGCAATGTAGCTTATCAATTTCATATGACCGAATATTTTTCAGCCTCTAATTGAGTTGTATCAACTACTCACAACAATATCCAAAGATGCAACAATGACTTCCAATTCCCTCATAATCCATTAGTTCTCATGAGATTCCCTTTCCATATCCCCACCTCCCCATCATTTCCTCCCACCAAATATCCATTAACAATTAATCAATTGAAACTTCATTTTGATTGTACTAAATGCATTACTAACATCCACATACAAATGAATAAGAAACACAAAGAATTTGTTAAAGGGTTCCTCTATTGATTACTCATGGACTATCCAAAAAAACACACCTCATTCTTTGGACAACATAACCACTCATATTCACTTTGGTGTGACCTTTCCCCGACCTAAAAGATATGTTAGTTATAGCATAATATAATCATATGATAATCAATCATAACTTAGCCATAAGTGAAAATATTTATTCATATTAATATATGAAAAATAACATTATAATTAAAAATATTTACATATCATTATACCTCCACCTTACTCACAACATATCATTATACCTCCACCTTACTCACAACCACATTAATATTAATAATATTAACGTGTGTATACATATAAACATTTAACACATTGATAAAGTTCTTTTTCTATAAAAATTTAATATATTGGTGAAGTTTTTTTTCTATAAACATTTAATACATTGGTAAAGTATTTTTANCATTGGTAAAGTATTTTTAGGTTAAATATATACATACGAACACATTAATACTATTAATATAATTAAAATTTTATTCAATTAATATAATTATTAGTCGTCTTATTATAATTAACCATTAATTCAATTATGACATTACACAATAAATTTTCTTATCTCATTGTCTTTTCAAAATTGGAAAGGATAATATGAAAACATCAAGAACAAATAGCTAAATAAATGAAAAAATAATATAATGGATATTTAATTCATAAAATAAAGTCAAACAATATATTGATAATAATGATAATGCTAAGAAATTAATTAATTTCTTTTATAATTTATTTTCACATTTTATTGGATATTGATTTATATATTTAAGCTTGATTGAAGTGGTCGAGTCGTAGCGCCCTCTCATACACAAATTCAGATAGCTGGTGCATTGATATCTATTTCCTTGACCTGTGCATACGAACAACACACGTTCTCGCGCTGGCATTTTGATTTTTTTTAAGTTCACGTTCTCACTCTTGATTTCGCATTTTGAAGTTTTAAAGGTTGAAAAACTGGTTTTTTTTAAATTTTGTATTTGATTTAAAAAATATTTACTAATTTAGATCTCATAAAGAGAGGTATAGAGAGAACTTAAATCATTGATGATAGCCTTTAAACCTTTATCAAATATAACTTTTAGAAGCATGGACGGCACTTAAATTATTATTGATGTCTTTGAACAAGAGCTATAAGCGCGGATGAAATATCAAATATACACTCTTTTTTAAAATAATAATTCTGAACATTTAAAAAAATTAATGTAGATTATTCTCCATGTAACCTTACAACCTCAGGACTGTGCTGATCCACTGCTCCCGCAACCATTGTAAGTTGGGACATCCAAAGATATCAAGCACCTCCAACGACTCACAATGTTCTACACCTTCCACCTCTTCTAACTTCAAGCAAAAACGAGCACTCAGCGTCCGAAGCTTTGTTGTCTGCGCCAAACCCCTTATGCTCTTCAGATTCACGCATCCGTCCAGACTTGGCAGCTCTTCTAACTCAAAGCACCCAGAAACATCAAGGGATCTAAGCTTTGTTGCTTGCGCCGACCCCCGAATGCTCTTCAGTTTCCGACATCCGTTTGCCAGCAACTTCTCCAAAGATACGAATATTTCTATACTTGGCAGCTCTTCTAACTCAGAGCACCAAGAAACATCTAGCGATCTAAGCTTTGTTGCTTGCGCAGACCCCCGAATGCTCTTCAGTTTCCGACATCCGTATGTCCACAACTTCTCCAAAGATACGAATATTTCCATACTGGGAAGCTCTTCTAACACAGAGCACGCAGAAACATCCAGGAATCTAAGTTTTGTTGCTTGCCCCCGTATGCCCTTTAGTTTCCGACATTCGTTTGCCCACAAAACCTCCAAAGATACCAATGTTTCCATACTTGGCAGCTCTTCTAACTTAGAGCACCCAGAAACACTTAGGAATGTAAGCTTTGTTGCTTGTCCCCGTATGCCCTTTAGTTTCCGACATTTGTTTGCCCGCAACTCCTCCAAAGATACCAATGTTTCCATACTTGGCAGCTCTTCTAACTCGGAGCACCCAGAAACAGTTAGGAATCTAAGCTTTGTTGCTTGCCCCCGTATGCCCTTTAGTTTCCTACATTGATTTGCCCGCAACTCCTCCAAAGATACCAATGTTTCCATACTTGGCAGCTCTTCTAACTCAGAGCACCCAGAAACATTTAGGAATTTAAGCTTTGTTGCTTGCCCACGTATGCCCTTTATTTTCCTACATTGGTTTGCCCGCAACTCCTCCAAAGATACCAATGTTTCCATACTTGGCAGCTCTTCTAACTCAGAGCACCCAGAAACATTTAGGAATTTAAGCTTTGTTGCTTGCCCACGTATGCCCTTTAGTTTCCTACATTGGTTTGCCAGCAACTCCTCCAAAGATACCAATGTTTCCATACTTGGCAGCTCTTCTAACTCAGAGCACCCAGAAACATTTAGGGATCTCAGCTTCACACATCCTTGTGCCCGCAGCTCCTCTAAAGATACCAATGTTTCCATACTTAGCTCTTCTAACTCAGAGCACCCAGAAACATCTAGTGATCTAAGCTCTGTTGCCTGCGCCAACCCCCGTATACTCTTCAGCTTCACACATCCAATCATCCGCAAGTCCTCCAAAGATACCAATGTTTCCATACTTGGTAGCTCTTCTAACTCAGAGCACCCAGAAACATTTAGGGATATCAGCTTCACACATCCTTGTACCCGCAGCTCCTCCAAAGATACCAATGTTTCCATACTTAGCTCTTCTAACTCAGAGCACCCAAAAACATCTAGTGATCTCAGCTTTATCGCCTGCGTCGATCCCCGTATACTCTTCAGCTTCACACATCCTTTTGCCCGCAACTCCTCCAAAGATACCAATGTTTCCATACTTGGCAGCTGTTCTAACCAAGAACACCGCGAAACAGATAGGAGCCTAAGCTTTGTCGCCTGCTCCAACCCCCGAATGCTCTTTAACTTCACACATCCTTCTGCCAACAACTCCTCCAAAAATACCAACGTTTCCATACTTGGCAGCTCTTCTAACTCGTAGCACCCAGAAACATCTAGGAATCTAAGCTTTTTAGCAAGCACCAACCCCTGTATGCCCTTCAGCTTCCGACATCCATTTACCCACAACCCCTCCAAAGATACCCATGTCTCCATACTGGGCAGCTCTTCTAACTCAGAGCACCCAGAAACATCTAGTGATCTCAGCTTTATCGCCTGCGTCGATCCCCGTATACTCTTCAGCTTCACACATTCTTTTGCCCGCAACTCCTCCAAAGATACCAATGTTTCCATACTTGGCAGCTGTTCTAACCAAGAACACCGCGAAACAGATAGGAACCTAAGCTTTGTCGCCTGCTCCAACCCCCGAATGCTCTTTAACTTCACACATCCTTCTGCCAACAACTCCTCCAAAAATACCAACGTTTCCATACTTGGCAGCTCTTCTAACTCGTAGCACCCAGAAACATCTAGGAATCTAAGCTTTTTAGCAAGCACCAACCCCTGTATGCCCTTCAGCTTCCGACATCCATTTACCCACAACTCCTCCAAAGATACCCATGTCTCCATATTGGGCAGCTCTTCTAACTCATAGCACCCAGAAACATCTAGGGATCTAAGCTTTGTCACTTGTGCCAACCCCTGTATGCTCTTCAGCATCATACATCCTGCTGCCCGCAACTCCAAAGCTACCAATGTTCCTATACTTGGCAGCTCTTCTAACTCGGTGCACCAAGAAACATCTAGGTATCTAAGCTTTGCAGCCCGCGCTGACCCCCGTATGCTCTTCAGCTTCAGACATCCGTCTGCCCGCAACTCCTCCAAAGATACCAGTGTTGCCATACTTGGCAGCTCTTCTAACTCACTGCACCCAGAAACATCTAGGGATCTAAGCTTTGTGGCCTGTGCCAAACCCCTTATGCCCTTAAGTTTCTTACAATTGAATGACCGCAACTCCTCCAAAGATACCGATATTTCCATACTTGGCAGCTCTTCTAACTCAGTGCACCAAGAAACATCTAGGTATCTAAGCTTTGACGGCTGCGCTGATCCCCGTATGCTCTTCAGCTTCAGACATCTCTCTACCCGCAACTCCTCCAAAGATACCAGTGTTTCCATACTTGGCAGCTCTTCTAACTCAGTGCACCAAGAAACAGCTAGGGATTTAAGCTTTGTGGCCTGCGCCAACCCCCTTATGCTCTTCAACTCCTGACAATCGTATGCCCGCAACTCCTCCAAAGATACAGGCAACTGCAGAGGTGCCTGCAAAGCAAAATGTTCACTAGTTACAACCGTAAGAAAGATCATGATTCTCATCTGCATAACCTTAATTTCTTCGAAACACAAATGTTGTGCGACAGTAATAGATACTAACCATACAAAGGTTAACACAACAAATTTCTGTTTACCTGAGATTCGCCTTCCCCGAGCCCCATTATGATTAATTTGCTATGGGACACTTGTAGAACCCTCAAATTTTTAATTGGAACCCAAGCAGGCAGGGAAGAATGGGGACATTTTTCCCAGTGGAACCATAATAGATTTGGTAACTTCACCTTCATCAAAATGCGCTCCAAGAGAGAACCTTCAATATGAAGAATTTGCAACCTCCTCAAAATGCGTTCCAAAACAGCATTTTCAGTATCAATAACGCCAAATAGATCATCTTCATCATGGCCACTATATTCACCATGAACCATCCGAATTCCCCGTACGGTTATATCCTGTACATGGTTGAAAAATGATCAGTAAATAGATCCAGACTTTTATTGAATAATCTATAAAGAACTGAATGACTGAACACTTACAGATGATTGGTGTAACAAATCCTCAATGACGTTCTCTGTCCGCCAAAGACGAAGCGGCGAGGAAGAAGCGGCAACCTGTCTTCCCAAGTCTCTTAGGTGGTCATGCATATGTATACAATTCTGATCGTCCACTTCCACAAGAGATCTGTCCTGTAGATTTAGAAAACCCCGCTTTCCTCTCCAGCCTGATCCGTTCCATGTGCTTATTGCAGCATCTCTGTTTTGATTTATGAAGAAGCATGCTATGTCTAAGAATATCTCTTTTTCCTCTTTATTGAGTGAGCCATAACTTGTTATAAATGTGTTGTGTATTTCACTCGGAAGTATTTGTTTAAGACTGTCCAATTCGTCTTCCCATTGAGTTATATCTTTATTATAAAGAAGTGCCCCAAATACTTTCAAAGACAAGGGCAATCCCTTGCAACAGTGTAAGAAATTATCTACCAGACACTCAAACCCCGGGAGCGGATAGGCTTGGCTAAATGCATGGGAGCAGAAGAGCTCGAGGGAGTGCTGTTCATTCAGCCCAGTTAGCCTATAAATTGATGATTTGTCAACTTTTGAGCTTATGAGAACACTCTTATCTCTAGATGTAATCAATATTAAGCTCAGTGAATCCAGATCATGAGTTTGAACAGGCAAAAGTGCCTTGACCTGATCCACATGGTCTACATCATCTAAGATTATTAATACTTTAGAAGATTTGAGAGACTCCATAAGCATTCCTTTACCTTGGTCAACACTGTTTATGTTTCCCTGCTTATCCATTCCAGTCAAGCTTTTAAGAAGTTGACTCTGCAACAAATTTAAAGACCTGGTAGCTGCATGATCTCTGACGTCCGATAAAAAGCAGGATGTATTATAATCTGTTTTCTTCTTGTTGAAGAATTCTTTCGCCATCGTCGTCTTTCCTACGCCACCTAACCCCACGATCCCCAACAGCTGAGGTTTCCCGCTTTGCTGTTGCTGCAACAGGACTGTATCTTCAAAATCTTTCAGCTTGCAATCCAAACCTCTTGGATATTCGGCCACGTACAAGTCTGGCTTTCTCATCATTTCCGACAAACATTTAACCACTTTATCTAGCAGCTCCAGCACCAACTCCTCGCTAATTATTCAGAAAAACAAGTAGACTTAGTCAGAAACAAGCGTCTATGTCTATTTATCCAACATAAAATACAACCATATGGATGGGGAAGGTTGAGTTCTCACCCATTGCACGTCTCCAGCTCGAAACCGCTGTTGCTTGCAACTTGATGCAGTGCATTTCTCCATTTTTCAATACAGTTGGGATCATATCGCCCCTTCCTTTCGTGAGTTTGTAGGGCTTCACCATAGAATCCCAGCATCCACCGAACCTCAGAGGGCTTGACACGGTAAAACACTGGAATTATGGGAGCATTTGACTCTAACATCAGTAGGAGCTCGTTCAGGCACCAATCTGATTCAGCGTATCTAGGAGAAAATATCGCCAAATGAACGGAGGCGGTTCTAATGGCGCGTTCTATTTGAGAAGAAATTTGGTATCCCTGTTGCATCTCCTCCTTATCGAGAAAAGCCATCAATCCTTTCTCCAAAAGGCGAAGGTAGAGAGACCTGGCGAAGGTTTCCTTCACATCAACCCCGCGATGGTTTATGAAAACTTGGTAGGATTTGTTGTTGGGATTCGCGGCC
>SNQJ01S0058488.1:32447-75496 GCA_010110895.2 Picea sitchensis
GAAGACATCCATAAAACTGCCTTCTAGACGAGGTATGGTCACTATGAGTTTGTGGTAGTGCCATTTGGGTTAACCAATGCCCCTGCCACTTTCATGTGCTTGATGAACAATGTACTCAGCAAATTCCTAGACAAATTTGTGCTGGTTTTCATGGACGATATATTAATTTACTCCAAGAATATAGAAGAGCATGAAGAGCATCTTAGGCTTGTGCTTCGAGTGCTAAGAGAACATCAGCTCTATGCCAAATTCAGCAAATGTGAATTCTTCCAGAAGAAAATACATTACTTAGGCCATGTTCTATCCAAAGAAGGAGTAGCAGTAGACCCTGACAAAATCAGGTCTATCATGGAATGGCCTACCCCAAAGGATGTTTCGGATATCAGATCCTTTATGGGATTAGCAGGATACTATAGGAGATTTATAAAAGGATTCTCCAAGATTGGTTGTCCAATCACTGCCCTCCAGAAGAAGGGGACAAAATTCACATGGACACCAAAAATGTGAAGAAATATTTCAAACCCTGAAACATCTACTAACCCACGCACCCATGTTGAAGATCGACGATCCCGAAGCTGACTTCCTCATGTGCACAGATGCCTATAAGGAAGGGCTTGGAGGAGTCCTTATGCAAGGAGGAAGTGTGGTCTGCTATGAATCCTGAAAATTGAATGAGCATGAAGTCAAGTATGTGACCCATGATCTAGAGTTGGTTGCCATAGTGCATTCCTTGAAAATGTGGAGGCATTACCTCTTGGGATGAAAACTTGTACTTATGACAGATCACTGTGGATTGTAATATATGTTTGACCAACCAAAGCTCAATGCTAGACAAGCTAGGTGGATGGCCCTCCTTAGCGAGTTTGATTTCAAAATCAAACACATTAAAGGGAAGGAAAATAGGGTGGTCGGTGCCCTTAGTAGAAGCATGAAAACAATTCACCTGGCCGCAGTGAGCATCTGTGAGACGAATGTCAATGGAAGAGTCAGAAATGCACAAGAGACAGACACATTCTTCCAGACTGTGACCTCGTACCTGCAGTAAGAACCCATGGGGATAAAGTATGGAGGCTACCAGATGATGGAAGGAGGTTTGCTCACTTACCGAAGCAGATTGTATGTCCCAGATTGTGACAACTTGAAGAGGTTCATACTGGATGAACTACATAAAATACCCTATTTTGTTCATCCAGGATACTAGAAAATTATCACGGCCACTAGGAAACAATTCTATTGGCCTGGATTGAAGAAATACATAGCTAAGTACCTAGCCAAATGCATAGAATGTCAACAGGTAAAAGTAGAACACCGACACCCGATAGGATTATTACAACCTCTACCAATCCCGGAATGGAAATGGGAAACCATCTCCATGGATTTCATCACTGGATTACCAACCTCGACCAAATAGAATGACGCCATCATGGTAGTGGTGGATAAATTGAGCAAGTCCACTCACTTTATCCCCGTCAAGTCAACTTGCAAGGCAATAGACATCACTCAGGTATTCATGAAGTCGATATTCAGACTGCATGGTATGCCGAAAGAGATCGTGTCTGACAGAGACACAAAATTTACTTCCAACTTTTGGAAGTCACTGATGACTGGTTTAGAGACCAAGTTGTTGTTTAGCACCGCCTATCACCCTCAAACCGACGGACAAACAGAAAGAGTGAACCAAATACTAGAAGACATGTTAAGGATGCATGTAATGCATCAACCCAAGAAGTGGGAAGACTACCTGCCACTGGTGGAATTCGCTTACAACAACGACTACCAAGAATCCTTAAGAATGAGTCTGTTTGAAGTCCTTTATGGTAGACTATGCAACACTCCTATTAGTTGGAGTAATCCCATAAACAAAATTTATTTTGGACCCGACATGTTGAAAGAAATGGAACAACAAGTGACTCAGATAAAATAAAACCTGAAGGTCGCTCATAATCGACAAAAAAGTTACGCCGACCAAAAGAGAACTCCAAGAGATTTCAAGACGGGCATGTATATCTCAGAGTTAGGCCCAAGAAGAGTTCTCTGAAAATGGGAGCTTGGGCCAAGTTGGCACCTTGGTATTGTGGACCCTTTGAAGTTCTAGATAGAGTGGGACCTGTAGCCTATAGGCTAGCATTTCCTCCCACAGTAAAAGCACATAATGTTTTCCATGTTTCATTATTGAAGAAATATGTACATGATTCTAATCATATAATTGACTGGTCTGTGATCCAAGTGGAACAGGAGGGAGAATTTCTACCAGAACCTCAATGCATACTGGACAGAAAGAAAACCCCACTTTGGAACCGAACCATTGCACAGGTCAAGGTGCAGTGGAAACATTTTGGCCCAGATGAGGCTACATGGGAAATGGAGGATGCCATGAAACAGGCATATCCAATTTTGTTTACCTCCATACATACATGTCATGATGATAGATAGAACATCGAGGACGATGTTCCTTTAAGGGAGAGGGAATTGTAACACCCTGTTTCCCTCAGTCTGTAAAAATAATTATGCTGGCCAAGAACTATGGAAAACTCAAAGATGTGAATATGTGATTTGAATGGACCTTAGTAAAAAGGTCCATGAATGTAAATAATGTTATGAAAATATATATATAACTGCTAAGAGGAGGGTGTGCTAACAAAGAGACCACGATGGATGAAGAAAGGTGGTGGAAGGCACCTGTAATGGTAGCATTAACTTCCACCGAACCAAACCGTATTTGGTCTTCACTGGCCCAGAGAACCAAGAGTGTCTCGTTGGCCCCGAAATGAATTACTCACCAGGATGGTAGGCGAAGAGGCTCCTCATGAGTTAATGAGGGATGGCAGTGAACCGCCCATCCATGGAGGCCTCAAACTTGACCACCACGGGGGAATTCGTGCCACACGCAACCGTGCCGGGAAAGAAAAGGTAGGTAAAAGGTGTGGGAGGGAGGTGCGAGGGAGAGATCACAGGAGGAGATCGGAAGAACTCTGGAACAAAATACAAAGTGAGTGATAGCAGAGAAGAAGGAGAGCAACCTTCATTCTCGGTCACTAAAGAATAGAGACAGAGAGTCTCAAGCATCATGGTCTAGCTCGGGGGTGGCTAGTGGTAAATCCATTCGGAGTCGTTGAGCCTACAGTTGGGTGGAAACGAGCACCCCTCTCACCAGTTGCATATTTCGGTATTTCGACACTCGGGGCACCTAAGTGCAGGCCCCACATGTTCGCCAGTCTCGAAACCCCCGACTCACGAAATCTCGATGGATGGATTCCTGAAATAGTGAAGCATGTTAAAGTTTAGGTTTTCGGAGTTTCGACTCCCAGGAAACCCAAGGGAAAGACCTCCTGTCATCGCACATCCCGAAAGCCTGATGGAGTGAAACCCTGAAAGGTGGAAGGACATGTTTTGATCTGAGGCATTTCTAGTTATGACAAACTATTGGTTCCCTTCGGATTTCGGCACTTCGAGAGACAAGAGGGAAAAAGGAAATACATGTATTACGATTTCCCGAATCGCGAAATCCGATGAGCACCTCTCCTATAAGGCCTATGGTCATATCCGTCGATCATATGAGTACGGGTAAGGAATGGCAGGGTTTGTATCAGGTCCCGTAGGGATTTGGGGAATTCTGTTCATCGGAGAAAAGATGAAAAAGGCCGAAAAAATTTGATTTCTGTAGTGGGTGTGTTGCAAACTGTGTGCAGACCTTTTGCGAACCTCCCAACCTTCGACCATGTTGCTCATCACTCTCGGTCACCCCCGAGATGGGACTAAACTCCACCCATGTAAATGGATTCTTAACTAGGTTGATGTATCTTAGACAATAGGAAAGACTATGACATAAGCGCCAACTCAAACTAACAACCTATAGTCCCTCATTCCCCACATGCCTGTCCCACCCTAGGAAGTGTGCCCCTTCTCTGCTCAACAGTCCTTTGGTTGCCCCACTTCTTTTCTGGGGCTTCAACAACAACAGGTTGAACATGAAGTCTTAGAGCCCTGTAGTTGCAGTTTGGCACCTTCCAGAAATCAATTCCCGACAATTCTCTCACTTATAGAGAATTTCTCACGGGCCTGACAACCCGCCTCTTTAGTATCCCACTGGCCTGACAACCCACTTCTTCATTCCATCTCCCCAAGCTAACCAGGTACAAATATAGGTACGGGTATATGTACAGAGGACAACTCAATGAGTGAGTGAATGATGGTGGAATGCATGAATGAATGGGAAAATGAACGAAGTCCAAACTATATGTATGCATGTTCCCGACTTGACACTTGTCATGTTGAGAGCTACTTTGGCCCACTTGTCCCCATCCTTAGAACTTAGGATAAAATAATTATCCATACTTCATACTTTAAGGAATATTAATATAGTATTCCCCTATGGCTTAAGTTCCCTAGCTTAGCCCTTTTCCTTAACTTTTAGCCCCCGCTTTCCCTAACTAGTGGAGTTTAGTCCCCCATACTCTTTTATCGTGGTCGGTCTACACGCAGCGATGTATTATATTAATGATAAGATATATACAAAAATAGGCTCACTGGCCTTTAACATCTAGGCTCTCCAGTCTATTCAATACATAAGCCTCCTAGCTTATAATAATTGGCTCACCAACCTATAAAACACAACATATACACAAAGGCTCCTTGGCCTCAAAATCACACACACTTAAGTTTGTTGCGCACGGGATCCTGGAATGTGCACACTTCATCATTTTAGTGCGTAGTACATGTGCGCACTATACCCTCGAAGGTGCATGCAAAATTATATCAACAACTCACCAGCTTATAAACATTTTTACATTTACATTTACAATTTAGAGTTTAGCCTAGGGGTATTACAATCCCCTCCCCTTATTTATGCACTGTCCTCAATGCATTATATACCATGTACCATTCAAATTCTTTAAAATTATCCAATCTTGAGCTATTGGAAGCTTGTTATCCATCTGGTGCTCTACTTTTCATCACCAATTCTGGTATTCATACTGCAGTTGGAAGTCAATTTCTTTATTCCATAGAGTTGCTTCCAAAAATAATTCAGCTCACTGTTCCATTTGACACACCCTTCTTATGGCAGCTACCATGCCATAAGAATCCTTGGGTTTCCTCCTCCTTCTTGCGCTCACCCTTTCAAGCTCAAGCATCCCTTCACTGCTACGCAGTCCTTCAACGATCCTTCTTGCCAAGGCTTTCACACACAAGGAGAGCGCTAACCCATTACCACAACCCCACCAAGGTTCTACAATTATAGGGCTTTAGTGTCCTCAAAAATAGTTGTTCTTTCCCAACATTTCAACTTTAATCAATATTATATAACCTACATCACACACATGCAGTTATCATGAGAGAACATTATAAAAATTTCATTTTAGAAATCAAATTAATTTCATAAGGAATTCAACTTTTTCCCAAAATATGAAATTCTATTTCATAATTTATTTATTTTCATCATTGTTGCAATAATAGGATATAGTCTTGCTTCTACTTGTCAACAAGCACCATGTTGAATACCATTTTTCCTGCTATGATTCTATCTTTCATACAACCAACAAATTGTCAGTATTTCATGTACATCATATTTTAAATGCAATATGTACAAAAACCTTATGTAGTGATCTTAGAATTGCCTACACATAGCAATCCAATCACACTACCAAACAATTTATTAGATAGAACGAATCATCATTCTATGCATATGTGTGTTCGTAATCAATAACAGTAAGTTCATTATTTCAATTTTCTGAACATAAAATTTTTTGTAGTCACTATTCATGTAACTACCTAACTTGCAACTTTCGTATTGCAATGTCTAACAGTTCCTGAAATGTTCTCCTCTCCATGAGTTAGCAACATTTTTGTCGTTAGTATAATTATTTCCATTCAAAAACATATATACATGCACTCACAAAATGCATTCAGCAATTGCATTTAAGTATACAATTCTATCATGTATGAGTGCAACTCTGCCACTTACTAGACATGAGTGTAACTCTCAATGCACCTTTGTATTGATTTTCAGAATGATCTTTATCTAAGTCATTTATCTCATCATCCATAAATTGAAAATCTGGCCAATGTCTTGACACATTCTCCACACACTTCCCATTGTCTTCTCAATTACTTGGATGCCTTCCTTTTTGACCCAAACACCAGACCAAAAATACAATTATATTTTCTTCATTAGTGTTAGCAAAAAGGTTGCAGTCCAAGTTTTATTTAAAGGTAGAAATCTCATTGGGTATTTGTGTGGCACGTAACCTTTCTATATCCATACTTTGCTATATCCAACCATGTTCTGGTCTCATACATGACTATGTTTCCTAGCATCATTCCTATAACAAGCTCTTATCTTTTATTTAGTTGGTTATTACCTCATAACCAAATTAACATGACATGATGCTATGTTAGTGTGTGCATTCAAAAGATAAAAATATTTGATAACTATAACATACCTCTAGCCTGTGGTAACTTATTCCTATTAATGTACTTAAACAATACCATACTGCATATTATAAAAATTGAATTTGGGGAAATTATTACCCGAATTTCCCTTTGGCAATTATGCAACATAATTTCAAAAAAGAAATACTTACCTACATGGTTTCCATTAAATGAATATAATGCTACCTGATTAGTTGATGACAGTAGAAGCTACCATGCCTTTTTATCAGTCTTATAATCAACATTCCAACTTTTTGTTGCTTCCTTCCATATGCAACAACATTATCAGCAACACTTGCAAACATGCAAGCATTCTCACTTTATGGTTATCCCAACAAGCCATAACATACTTGTTGCTACAGTAATTGCAGCAACATCTTTCTCCATGTATCACTTTTCCTTGTTTATCCCAGAAGTCTTCCATTCTTACGTATACATGAATCTTCATGTGCTCCTTACTATAACCACTATGCATGATTATTTCTGATTTGAGCACTTTCTATCCAAATCACTCTTGGCTTCCTTTGCTTTTCCATCCAAATACTAAAATGATATTAACCTTCAGATTTTATTTAATTCCTGGATCCATCTATCCCAACTCAAACTTGGATGAATTATAATTCCAATCATGTTGCCTTATAGACTTTGGATCTTCAACATCCATTTACTTTTCGGACTGAACTACTTCAGCTCTTTCTTTACTGAATAATTTAGTATTTGAGTTTTCTTCCACTATTCTCATCTCCTTGCCAACCAACCTCAAACTTGGATTGCAGAGCCAATCTCTAGCATACTGTAAGGAGGCACATATGCCTCCTTCTCTAGCTGCATAAAATTAATTAAAAGTTCTTAATACTGCTTTTAATTTACCATCATAATTTCAAGTGATACTTCCACCCCCTGGAAATGTCACTCATGGCTCTATGCCACTTGGGATGGATTCTTCTCAGGCACCATCTCTTTTTCATTCAAAACCATGCATAAAACCATTTTCTTCTTCATGGTTCCTTACTGACTCTCTACAAAGATTCATTTCACTTTTAAGTCTTTCTTGGGTTTGACATCTCCATGCTATTGTGGACATATCTTCAATACCTTTGGAATGCATCAACAATCCTCTACTATTCTTGTTTTCCTTCCTGGAGTGTTGTCCTTCATTCTCATTAGCTTGATATCTACCTCATGATTTCCTCTTACATTATCCTAGGATGTTCATGGATTTGCAACTACATATTATGTTGATATTAATTTTCAACATTCCACTATTATTTGGATCCCTCTGATCCAACTCCTACATGACCTAAATATATTTCCAGTCATGTTTTCTAAGTAACCTTGGATAGTTAACACCAACTTCCTTCTTGAGGTATTTGATGTATCCCTTCCTTATCTGATCATATCAGCACTTGGATTTGCTTGATGACTATTAATTTCTCCTATCTTGACCAATCTGATTTCAACCTGACTTGCATAATCCACTTCCATCATGCCATATTGATGCACCTATGCATGAACCGACACTCCTTACTTACGTGCACCTTCATACCATGCTTCCACAATGCACTCTGATAACCATAAGCGAAGCATTACTCTATAATTGCATAGCTAATCCCTGCATATGATGCACTCTTTATCCATATATGCATTAAGCCTCTTTCTTTATCTGATTACTATCATTATGATAGTCAATTCCTTTTATAATAGATCTGACTCCAATGTATTGCTTAATACATATATTGGTTTCTTTGGGAGTGAATGTACTTTAACTAATTCATTCACTACATGATCTATTCCTTTGCCCATATTCCATTAAGTAATTGACTAACATTAGTGGACTTCATGTAGTGGCTTCCCAAGACATTATGGCTGCACCTAGATTCATGCCTTAACATTTTGTAGTCTTGGCTTTTGATCATCTTATGAAATATTGTTGTCATAGCATTCTTTTCATGAGTACCTCTGCTTATATTTAACTAAATTTCAACCTTCTCACCTCTTAAGAACTAAAAACATTTTAACTCTACAAAAAATGTGTAGCCAACAAAATTTGTTCTGCTAAATAATTTAACAATTTTATGAAATTATGTATAATTTTGTTCCAATAATGCATCATGATTCCTTCTTCTGATCTCTTGTAAAAATTAACTACCCAAAACAATTTTTTGGGTGGATAATTAGACTCCTCTATCCAAGACCTTTTTAATGACTACTCCCTTGCTCATTTCTGAGTCTTGAGAAGAAAGTTATGCTCATTTGAAAATTGTCCATTAATTTCTCTGTTCACTCTTCAACTTGGTGCAGTTCTGCACTATACTTATTCATTTTTTCACCTACTCCATTGGAGTTTTAGTAGGAGCTCAATTGGGTTTCTTCACATACATATTTTGGACAGTCTGTCCAAATTTCACCTCTTTTTGGGTTTTGGGCTGCTAGTTACAACCTGTTGAAGTTTTAGGCCAATTAGTGTTTTTGGTCTGGAATTCTACAGGTACCTTCTTTGCCATCTTAAATTTTTTTAACATGCCCATAATTTTAATTCATCTCTATGACTATTTTCTATGGTTCAATATTTTTTCATAGACTTCTCTTGTGCCTCAATCTAATTCTGGAGCATAAAGTTATGGCCCTTCGAAGTTACTTGGGTCTTAAACTTTACCCTACACTATTTGTCATGTAACTTCCTCATAAAAACTTCGTTTGACAAATGGTTTAAACCATTCAAAATCTCCCTTTGGGCTCTTTCATTTGAGCTAAGAGACAAAGTATACCTTGGCAATGTACACTTTGTTCTCTGGGTTTTGTATTAGCTGAAAACGTTGTTTAGGCCATTAAAAACGTGCTGCAAAAAGATGACCTTCAAACAGTATAAAATGTCACAGAAATTTCACTAGTTTTCTGTTGATGTACACTATCCAAACGAATTCATGCGCACAAATTTGAAAATTTACACCAATATTTAGCCTTCGCAACAACACCATAAGGTAGTGCATGCTTCATGCACTTATCACTTCTCTGTCGTGCCAATAACTGGTACACACTACTTTTGTGTCGTGCGCCAATATCCACCACGCACAATTTTGGTTCATTCACTAATACCCGTTGCGTGCAATTTTGTTTTTGTGTCGTGCACTAATATTTCACGTGCAATTCACTCTACGCTTTGCATCATGCCAAAGTTTAGTACACCCCCATCGTGCACCAGTACTCTACGCGAAGAATTAACTAAATTGTCACGTGACAACATATACCCACATTGTGCGCGCACCAACAAAATTCCTCTACGCTCTGCCAATAATGCACACACCAAGCTCACCATTACTATGCATGTGCACACCGCACACGCTAGTATTATGCATGTGCCACTCAATCTGCACAACGCAATGCTAAATTTAGTGTGCACATCCATGCACCATTATTTTTCACACATTACAACTCTGCACCATGCAGTGCCAAATTTAAGTGCACACACCCACTCACCCATATTTTTCGTGCATTACCACTATGCACCATGCAGCACCAAATTTAAGTACGTACACCCACACACCAATATTTTCCATGCATTACCACTCTGCATCGCGCAACGCCAAATTTAAGTGCGCAGACCTATGCAACATTATTTTTTGCGCATTACCACTCTACACCATGCAACGCCAAACTTAAGTGCACACACCCACGCGCCAATATTTTCCGCGCATTACCACTTTGCACCGCGTAGCGCCAAATTTAAGTGTGCACACTCGCACACCATTATTTTTTGTGCATTACCACTCTGCACCGCGCAGTGACAAATTTTAGTGCGTGTAGCCATGCACCCTCATTTTCCACACATCAAAAGCTTTTCACTGGGCATCATGATTTTTTAGTGTGCATCCCTGCACACATTCATTTTTATGCGCATCCATTCCTTGTGAATTCCACTGCAGAAATTGGGGATTTTGCCAAAATCTTTCCCAATTTTCACTAGAGACATTCTTCAACTATGAAATTTGTTCAATTTCACATTGATAACACCAATTCAACCTCTGCAACAACAAATAGCTACTAGTTGACATTCCTAGAACAAATTTTTCCCAAACTCAATTCACAAATTGAGAATTGTAATCAACTAAGCTCGCTCCATCTATCATGCCTTCCGTGTAACTTCAAATTCAACCAACTCTAGGTCTGAATTTGCTAGAATAGATATTAAATTAAGGATATCTCACCACTTGGCCAAATTTCTCAATTTTCCCATGAATTTAACAACAGAAATTGGGGCTTTTGCTCAATTCCACGCAATTGCTTCAAATTTTTACCATGGATGCTATGTAACTTGAATTTTGGCCATTTCGAAATCAATTCTCTGAGAAATTTCACTTCAACTCAACTTGCTCAGCCCATCTAGGCTCAGTGTTGAAAATTGGAGCTCTGATACCATATTGTAACATACCCGACCACCCAGGTCGGCTCATGCCACCGAAAAGATTTCATTCTCTAATACCATATTGTAACATCCCCAACATCCAACTGGGCTACGCCACTTAAAAAATTTCAAACTGTATACAAATTAAACATATACACACAGAAAATCTTGCAGAACTTTATATATATAACTTAAAATAGACAAATACATTAAGTAAATGCATAGATTCATTCTAAAATAACAATAAACATATACATGCAGCATAGACAGGAAATACCCATAAATATAAAGATAGGTATAATCCACACACAGTAAAAATACCCATAAAAATAAACACATAAATAATAATGCCCAATGTAATTTAACACACAATTGACACTTATCTTGGTAAGAATATCACCAACTGTGTGCAAACCTTCCACGAACCTCCCAGCCTTAGACCATGTTGCTCATCACTCTCAACAATGGGTCACCCTCGAGCTAGGACTAAACTCCACCCAGGTAAAGGGATTCCTAACCAAGTTGATGTATCTCAGACAACAAGAAAGACTTTGACACAGGTGCCAACTCAAACTAACAACCTACAGTCCCTCATTCCCCACATGCCTGTCCCACCCTAGGAAGTGTGCCCCTTCTCTGCTCAACAATCCTTCGGCTACCCCACTTCCTTTCCGAGGCTTCAACAACAGGCTAGACAAGAAGTCTTAGAGCCCTATAGCTGCAGTTTGGCACCTTCCAGAAATAAATTCCCAGCAATTATCTCACCTAGAGAGAATTTCTCATGGGCCTAAGAATCTGCCTCTTCAGTATCCCATGGTCCTGACAACCCGTTTCTTCATTCCATCTACCCAAGCTAACCGGGTATGGATACAGGTACAGGTACAATGACAGGAAGGTACAAAGGAGAACTCAATGAGTGAGTGAATGATGATGGAATGCATGAATGAATGTGAAAATGAACGAAGTACAAACTATATGTATCCATGTTTCCAACTTGACACTTGTCATGTTAAGAGCTACTTTGGCCCACTTATCCCCATCCTTAGAACTTAGGATAAAATAATTATCCATACTTCATACTTTAAGGAATATTGATATAATATTCCCTTTTTTCTTAAGCTCCTTGGCTTAGCCCTTTTCCTTAACTTTTATCCTCCCCTTTCCCTAACTAGTAGAGTTTAGTCCCCCATACTATTTTATTGTGGTCGGTCTACATGCAATGATGTATTATATTTATGATAAAACATATACAAAAGTAGGCTCACTGGCCTTTAGCATCTAGGATCTTCGGCCTATTCAATACATAAGCCTCCTAACTTATAATAAATGACTCACCAGCCTATAAAATAGAACATATACATAAAGGCTCCTTGGCCTCAAAATTGCATGCACTTAAGTTTGTTGCACGCGGTATCCTGGAATGTGCACACTTCATCATTTTATTGCGCAATACATGTGCGCACTATACCCTGGAAGGTGCATGCAAAATTATATCAACAACTCACTAGCTTATAAACATTTTTACATTTACATTTACAATTTGGCGTTCAACCTAGGGGTATTACAATCCCCTCCCCTTATTTATGCACTGTCCTTAGTGCATTATATACCATGTACCATTCAAATTCATTAAAAATATCCAAGCTTGAGCTATTGGAAGCTTGTTATCCATTTGGTGCTCTACTTTCCAGCACCAATTCTGGTATTCATCTTGCAGTTGGAAGTCAATTGCTCTATTCCATAGAGCTGCTTCCAAAAATAATTCAGCTCACTGTTCCATTTGACACACCCTTCTTATGGCAACTACCATGCCATAATCATCCTTAGGTTGCCTCCTCCTTCTTGCACTCACCCTTCCAGGCTCAGGCATCCCTTCACTGCTACGCAGTCCTTCAACGATCCTTCTTTCCAAGGATTTCACACACAAGGAGAGCGCTAACCCATTACCACAACCCCACCAAGGTTCTACAATTATAGGGCTTTATTGTCCTCAACAATATTTTTTCTTTCCCAGCATTCCAACTTTAATCAATATTATCTCATCTGCATCACACACATGCATTTATCATGAGAGAACATTGTAAAAATTCCATTTTAGAAATCAACTTAATTTCATAAGGAATTCGACTTTTTCCCAAAATATGAAATTCTATTTCATAATTTGTTTTTTCATCGTTGTTGCAATAATAGGATGTAGTCTTCCTTCTGTCTTTCAACAAGCACCATGTTGAATACCGTTTTTCCTGTAATGATTCTATCTTGCATACAACTAACATATTGTCAGTATTTCATGTACATCATATTTTAATTGCAATATGTACAAAAACCTTATGCAGTGATCTTAGAATTGCCTACACCTAGCAATCCAATCACAATTACCAAACAATTTATTAGATAGAATGAATCATCATTCTATGCATATGCTTGTTCATGATTAATAATAGTAAGTTCATTATTTCAATTTTATGAAGAAAAAAAAAATTATTGTCACTATTCTTGTGACTACCTGACTTGCAACTTTCGTATTGCAATGTCTAACAGTTCCTGAAATGTTCTCATCTCCATGAGTTAGCAACATTTTTGTTGTTAGTATAATTATTTCCATTCAAAAACATATATACATGCACTCACAAAATGCATTCAACAATTGCATTTAAGTATACAATTCTATCATGTATGAGTGCAACTCTGCCACTTACTAGACATGAGTGCAACTCTCGATGCATATATATTCAATGCACCTTTGTATTTATTTTCAGAATGATCTTTATCTAATTCATGTATCTCACCATCCATAAATTGGAAATCTTGCCAATGTCTTGACACATTCTCCACACACTTTCCATTGTCTTCTAAATTACTTGGATGCCTTCCTTTTCGACCCGAACACTACACCAAGAATACAATTTTGTGGTGTTCATTAGTGTTAGCAAAAAGGTTGCAGTCCAAGTTTTATTTAAAGGTAGGAAGCTCATTGGGTATTTTTGTGGCACGTGACCTTTCTATATCCATACCTTGCCATATCCAACCATGTCCTGGTCTCATACATGACTAGCTTTCCTAGCATCATTCCTATAACAAGCTCTTATCTTTTATTTCTTTGGTTATTACCTCATAAACAAATTAACATGACATGCTGCTATGTTAGTGTGTGAATTCAAAAGCTAAAAGGATTTGATAACTATAACATGCCTCTAGCCTTTACCACACATAGTGGTAACTTATTCCTATTAATGCACTTAAACAATACCATACTGCATATTATAAAAAATCAATTTGGGGAAATTCTTACCTGAATTTCCCTTTGGAAGCTATGCAATATAATTTCAAAAGCAAAATACTTACCTACATGACTACCATTAAATGAGTTTAATGCTACCTGGATAGTCAATGGCTGTTGAATCTCTCATGCCTCTTTATAAGTCTTATAATCAACATTCCAGCTTTTTGTTGTTTCCTTCCATATGCAGTAGCATTATCAACAACACTTGCAAACATGCAAGCATTCTCACTTTATGGTTGTCCCAACAAGCCATAACATACTTGCTTCTACAGTAATTGCAACAACATCTTTCTCCCTATATCACTTTTCCTTGTTTATCCCATAAGTCTTCCATTCTTACGGATTCTTGAATCTTCATGTGCTCTTTACTGTAACCATTGTGCATGATTATTTATGATCTGAGCACTTTCTAGCCAAATCACTCTTGGTTGCCTTTTCTTTTCCATCCAAATACTAAACTGATATTAACCTTCAAATTTTATTTAATTTATGGATCCATCTATCCCAACTCATACTTGGGTGAATTATAATTCCAGTCATGTTGTCTTATAGGCTTTGGATCTTCAACATCCATTTACTTTTCGGACTGAACTACTTCAGCGTTTTCTTGACTGAATACTTTAGTATTTGAGTTTTCTTCCACTCTTCTCTTCTCCTTGCCAACTATCCTCAAACTTGGCTTGCATAGCCAATCCCTAACATACTATAAGGATGCACATATGCATCCTTCTCTAGCTGCATAGAATTAATTAAAAGTGCTTAATACTGTTTTTAATTTACCATCATAATTTCAAGTGATACTTCCACCCCCTGGAAATGTCACTCATGGATCTATGCCACTTGGGATGGATTCTTCTTAGGCAACATCTATTTTGCATTCAAACCCATGCATAGAACCAATTTCTTCTTCATGGTTCCTTACTGACTCTCTACAGAGATTCATTTCACTTTTAAGTCTTTCTTGGCTTTGACATCTCCATGCTATTGTGGACATATCTTCAATACCTTTGGAATGCATAAAAAATCCTCTACTATTCTTGCTTTCCTTCCTGGAGTGTTGTCTTGCATTCCCTTTAGCTTGATATCTACCTCATGATTTCTTCTTCCATTATCCAAGGATGTTCATGGACTTGCAACTACATATTATGTTGATATTAATTTTCAGCATTCCACTATTATTTGGATCCCTCTGATCCAACTCCTACATGACCCAATTATATTTCCAGTCATGTTTTCTAAGTAACCTTGGATAGTTAACACCAACTTCCTTCCTGAGGTATTTGATTTATCTCTTCCTTATCTGATCATATCATCACTTGGATTTGCTTGATGACTATTACTTTCTCATGTCTTGACCAATCTGATTTCAACCTGACTTGCATAATCCACTTCCATCATGCCATATTGATGCACCTATGCCTGAACCGACACTCCTTACTTATGTGCACCTTCATACCATCCTTCCATTGTGCACTCTGATAACCATAAGGGAAGCATTACTCTATAATTGCATAGCTAATCCCTGGATATGATGCACTCTTTATCCATATATGCATTAAGCCTCTTTCTTTATCTGATTACTATCATTTTGATAGTCAATTCCTTTTATAATAGATCTGACTCCAATGTATTGTTTAATTTGTATATTGGTTTCTTTGGGAGTGAATGTACTTTCACTAATTCATTCACTACATGATCTATTCCTTTTCCTAGTTTCCATTGAGTACTTAACTAAGATGACTGGACTTCATGTAGTGTCTTCCCAGGACATTATGGCTGCACCCAGATTCATACCTTAACATTTTGTAGTCTTGGTTTTTTATCATCTTATGAAATATTTTTGTCATAACACTCTTTCCCCGAGTACCTCTGCTTATATTTAACTAAATTTCAACCTTCCCACCTCTTAAGAACTATAAATTTTTTAACTTTGTAAAAAATGTGTTGCCAACAAAATTTGTTATGCTAAATAATTTAACAAATTTATGAAATTATGTACAATTATGTTCCAATAATGCATCATTATTCCTTCTTCTGATCTCTTGTGAAAATTAACTACTCAAATCAATTTTTTGGGTGGATAATTAGAGTCCTCTATCCAAGAACTTTCTAATGACTGCTCCCTTGCTCAATTCTGAGTTTTGAGTAGAAAGTTATGGTCATTTGAAAATTGTCCATTAATTTATTTGTTCACTCTTCAACTTGGTGCAATTTTGCACTGTACTTGTGCATTTTTGCACCTAATCCATTGGATTTTTAGTAGGAGCTAAATTGGGTTTATTCATATATATATTCTAGGCAGTCTTTCCAAATTTCACCTCTTTCTGGGTTATGGTCTGCTAGTTACAGCCTGCTGAAGTTCTAGGCCAATTAGTGTTTTTGGTCTGGAATGTTAGAGGTACCTTCTTTTCCATCTTAAACATTTTTAACATGCCCATAATTTAAATTCAGCTCTAGGACTATTTTCTATGGTTCAATATCTTTCCATAGACTACTCATGTGCCTCAATCTGATTCCAGAGCAGAAAGTTATGGCCCTTCGAAGTTAGTTGGGTCTTAAAATTTACCGTCCACTGTTTGTCCTATAACTTCCTCATAAAAGCTTTGTTTGACGAACAGTTTACACCATTAGAAGTCTCTCTCTGGGATCTTTCATTTGAGTTGCAGAGACAAAGTGAACATTGCCAAGTTACACTCTATTCTCGGGGTTTTTGAGTAGCTAAAAACATTGTTTAAGCCCTCAAAAACGTGATGCAAAAAGATGACCTTCAAATAGTATACAATGTCACAGAAATTTCACTGGTTTTCTGCTATTGTACACCATCCAAACGACTTCGTGTGCACAAATTTGAAAATTTACACTAATATTTATCCTTCGCATCAACACCATAAGGTAGTGCATGCTTCACGCACTTATCACTTCTCTGTCGCGCTAATAAATGGTGCGCACTACTTTTGTGTCGCGCGCCAATATCCACCGCGCACAATTTTGGTTCATGCACTAATACCTGTTGCACGTAAAAAAAAATTTTGTTTGTCATGTGCTAATATTCTGCACGCATTTCAGTCTATGTGTTGCATCATGCCAAAGTTTAGTATGCCCCCACCGCGCACCAGTACTCCACGCGAAGCATTAACTAAACTGTCATGCGACAACATATACCCACATTACGCGTGCACCAACAAAATTCCTCTGTGCTCTTCCAATACTGCGCACACAATGTGCTCCATTATTATGTGTGTGCACACCATGCGTGTCAGTATTACACATGCACCACTCAATCCACACCGTGAAATGCTAAATTTAGTGTACACATCCGTGCACCGTTATTTTTTGTGCATTACCACTCTACACCGCGCAATGCCAAATTTAACTGCGCACACCCACGCACCAATATTTTCCGCGCATTACCACTCTACGCCGCGCAATGCCAAACTTAAGTGTGCACACCCGTGCACCAATATTTTTCGCGCATTACCACACTGTACCGCGTAGAGCCAAATTTAACTGTGCACACTCGCGCACCATTATTTTTTGTGCATTACCACTCTGCACTGCACAATGCCAAAGTTAAGTGTGCACACCCACACGCTAATATTTTCCTCGCATTACCACTCTTCACCGCGCAACGCCAAATTTAAGTGCGCAAATCCGCGCACCATTATTTTTCGCGCATTACCACTCTACACTATGCAGCGCCAAATTTTAGTGCACGTAGCCATGCACCCTCATTTTCCACACATCACAATCTTTTCACTGCGCATCATGCATTTTTAGTGTGCACACCTGTACACATTCATTTTTATGTGCATCAATTCCTCGTGAATTCCGTTGCAAAAATTGGGACTTTTGCCAAACTCTTTCCCAATTTTCACTATAGACATTTTGAAACTATGAAATTTGTTCAATTTCACCCCAATAACACCAATTCAACCTATGCAACAACAAATAGTTGATGGTTGACATTCCTAGAACAAATTTTTCCCAAACACAATTCACAAATTGAGAATTTTAATCAACTAATCTCGCTCCATCTGTCATGACTTCCGTGTAACTTCAAATTTGACCAATTCCAGGTCTGAATTTGCTAGAACATATATTAAATTAATAATATCTCACCACTTGGCCAAATTTCTCAAATTTCCCATGAATTTAACAACAGAAATTGGGGCTTTTGCCCAATTCCACGCAATTGCTTCAAATTTTTACCATGGATGCTTTATAACTTGAAATTTGGCCATTTCAAAATCAATTCTCTGTGAAATTTCACTTCAGCTCAACTTGCTCGGCCCATCTAGGCTCAGTGTTGAAAATTGGAGCTCTGATACCATATTGTAACATACCTGGCCACCCAGGTTGGGTTATGCCACTGAAAATATTTCATGCTCTGATACCATATTTTAACATCCTCGACATCCAATTGAGCTATGCCACTTAAAAAAATTCGAACTGTATACAAATTAAATATATACACACAAAAAATCTTGCAGAACTTTATATATATAACTTAAAATAGACAAATACATTTTGTAAATGCATAGATTCATTCAGAAATAACAGTAAACATATACATGCAACATAGACAGGCAATACCGATAAATATAAAGACAGGTATAATCCACACACAGGAAAAAACCCCATAAAAATAAACACATAAATAATAATGTTGCATGTAATTTAACACACAATTGACACTTATCTTGGTAAGAATATCATCAACTGCATGTAGACCTTCCACGAACCTCCCAGCCTCAAACTATGCTGCTCATCACTCTTAGTAGTGGATCACCCTCGAGCTGGGACTAAACTCCACCCAGGTAAAGGGATTCCTAACCAGGCTTATGTATCTTAGACAACAAGAAAGACTCTGACATAGGTGCCAACTCAAACTAACAACCTACAGTCCCTCATTCCCCACATGCCTGTCCCACCCCATGAAGTGTGCCCCTTCTCTACTCAACAGTCCTTTGACTGCCCCACTTCCTTTCCGGGGCATCAACAACAGGCTGGAAAACAAGTCTTAGAGCCCTATAGATAAATTTGGGACCTTTTAGAAATCAATTCCCAACAATTCTCTCATCTAGAGAGAATTGCTCACGGGCCTGACAACCCGCCTCTTCAGTATCCCATGGGCCTGACAACCTGCTTCTTCATTCTAGCTCCCCAAGCTAACCAGGCACAGGTATAGGTATAATGATAGGAAGGTACGGAGGAAAACTCAATGAGTGAGTGAATGGTGGTGGAATGCATGAATGAATGGGAAAATGAATGAAGTCCAAACTATATGTATGCATGTTCCCAACTTGACACTTTCCATGTTGAGAGCTACTTTGGCCCACTTGTCCCCATCCTTAGAACTTAGGATAAAATAATTATCCATACTTCATACTTTAAGGAATATTAATATAATATTCCCTTTTGGCTTAAGCTCCCTAGCTTATCCCTTTTCCTTAACTTTTATCCCCCCCTTTCCATAACTGGTGGATTTTAGTGCCCCATACTCTTTTATCATGGTTGGTCTACATGCAACGATGTATTATATTAATGATAAGACATATACAAAAATAGGCTCACTGGCCTTTGGCATCTAGGCTCTCTGGCCTATTCAGTACATAAGCCTCCTAGCTTATAATAACTGGCTCACCAGCCTATAAAACAAAACATATACACAAAGGCTCCATGGCCTCAAAATCGCACGCACTTAAGTTTGTTTCACGCAGTATCTTGGAATGTGCACACTTCATCACTTTAGTGCGCAGTACATGTGTGCATTATACCCTGGAAGGTGCATGAAAAATTATATCAACAACTCACTAGCTTATAAACATTTTTACATTTACATTTACAATTTGGGGTTCAGCCTAGGGGTATTACAACTGATGCAACCAGTATACAACCCCTCATTCCCCACATGTTTTTCCCACCCCAGGAAGTGTGCCCCTTCTCTGCTCAACAGTCCTTCGACTGCCCCACGTCCCTTATAAGGCTTCAAGAATAGGCCAGACACAAAGTCTTAGAGCACTGCAACTAATTCCCAACACACTAGGCAACAATTTTCAGCAAACTCTCACCTGGAGAGAATGCTCATGGGCATGACAACCCACCTCTTTGACAAAAAATATCTCACCTGGAGAGAATGTCCATGGGCCTAACAACCTGCCTCTTCGACCATGTATGGTTTGATCCAAGCATAGGGTTATACAATGGCAGTAAGTTACAACAAATTGTTCAAAGATTGGTCTTCATTGATGTCAACCCTTGAAGCAGCCCCGACGATGTGGTTTTGGTAACCACAATTGATTAAGGAATATGGACATGAACGACAATGTATATGCAGGTAAAAAAATCATAGATGGATATTCCTCGTCATGCCTTTTCCAGTGATATGTGGTACGCCAGGTAGTTCCTCACGGTTGAGGAGTTATGGCCTTGTGAAGTTGGAAGCCCTAAAGAATGGTGATCATGAAGCCCCTAGTTGGTTACATGTCTTTAAGGAAAGGGTAAAGTGGTTGTAACAAGAAAAATCTAGAAACACTAAGTTTTAGGAGAGAGGTTACCTAGAAAAAGTATAAATACACCTCAAGGAGTCATTCACAAATACATTCACACACACATTCTATTGAATATCATCTTGTGAATTAGTGATCTATTGGCTAAGTTTGCGACAGTAAAATATGAGGTAGCGAAGATTGAGGAGTGCAGGAGTTTTGACATTGCAATGGTGAGGAGAATCTCTAAGGAAACCCTATTTTGATAGGCCCCTGCGGGTCAAACCACTAGTGTCCCATGAGGCACCCCCACGGGTTTCTTAGGGCTCATCATGTGAGGCCCCGTGTGACAGGATGTCTTAGTCCCGCGAGGACAAAACAATTTTGGGGGTTATGCTGATACCAGGTCCCATAAGTCAAAACTGAGCTTACAGGTCAGATCTACTATGCATCAGGTCAGCTACAAAGGTATTGGTATGCTTATGTATGTGTTGTGATGGTTTTACATGGTTTTGGTATGATACATGCTTGAGGTATGTTTGGTTTGGGACATGATTGAGGTACATCTTCGCTACATGGTTGATAGAGGTATATTCTTGTATCTGGTTATGGTATGGTTGTTATGGTTCGATTTTGAGATGTTGATGTATTGCTGAGGTATACACTTGATGTATGGTGGTATATGGACGAGGCATATGCTTGGGTTCTTTGAGGCACTTCATTGATGATATGGTACATATCTATACATGATTGATATGTTATATGGTATTGGTTTTATATGTGGTTGATGTTCTAGTACATGTTATATGAAGTTATGGTATCTACAATTGACATATCTTATGGTACATGATTGATGCATGTTATACTCCATTTTTTGGTACACAGTTGATGCATGGTATGGTACAGGTTTTGGTTAGGGATAATTTCAAGGATGGAAATTTATATTAAAATGTAGAAACACAGGCTAATCTTACTAGTCCTTAATATCCAAAATGTAAAATGTTTGGCAATAGTTTTGTAAAAATATTCAAATTTCTAAGGATTTTACATAGTTTCTTTAAAATTTTGGCGATTTTTAAGTTAAAATAATTTATTCATGATGTCTCGCCAATTCATGATGTCCCACTAAGTCATTAAGGAGAGTTATGTGTTTGACAATGCAATTCCCAATTTTCCATGGTAGGGGTATACATTGCTTTTTCCTTTTATCATGGAAAAAGTGGACCCAAGTCTTGTATTGCCTGTATACTTCACCGATAAAGAGTTTATCTAATGTATAGAATGGTAATCGTAAAGGATTCTCCTTACTAATAAAAAATCTAATTACAGTAAATTCTTCTAACAATTCATAAACCCCTTTTCTAGAGAGAAAGGAGGTTGCTTCTAGGGATAACCTTGATGTACTCTGTCCAAATATTGATTTTTTGAAGTCTGAAATGAAATTGTTATCAACTGGGTAGAAACTTTATTTGGCTTTATGTCTGTATAGGATTGAATACCATGCATAGACTGGTTCCAACTTAAAATAAACATGGTTTACTAATGAAAAATCTTCAAAACCATGGCCATAAGCAATGGTGAAAATGAGGTAAGGAGTCATATAAAACTTTTGACTCTTTTTGAGGTTATTTAGTTGGAAGGAAATTTCACTTGAGATGAGATAACCCCAATCAATGATGGATTTTTCATGCAGAGCATAATGCATAACATATATAACATTTCTTGATACAATCATAGTAGATTTTAGACCGATAATGTGGGAAAATAGCCATGCAAATTCTTTGTACGGGTATTTTAACGAATTTACCTTGATTCTAGAAGTACCAAGGTTACACTTTGGATATTCTAAGAAGTTTCTTATAAATATGTTTCATGCCTTTTGTTTCTTAAGAAATTCATCAACTTCCTCGCTCTTGAATCACATAGTTGGTGCAGGGAGTCATAACATTTTAGAGAATGTTGAAGGAGCTAGAGAAATGGGTTGATGACCTTGTGTTTGAATTATTATTCATACATAAATGAAATTATCTATGCATCATTGGACAATATCTTTCATGTCACTCACCTCTGGAATGCAACCTGCTAATGCTATTCTTGAGGTCTAGATTATGTTCATTTTCTTTTCAGTCAGGGAAAGAGTTTTGTAGTATTTATATGCCCTGGACCACTAGAACTGTTGATCTTCACAACCTAATGTGTTCAATGTATCTCCATAAAACATTTCCTTCTTCTTCCCTGACATCATTTTCTACTTTTTTACAAAGGTGGTGCTACTGTCGATACTTATAGGTTTGCATTTTTATTTTATTAAATTCTACCATGTACTTCCTTGGTAACTAACTTAGTCGTAGATCATGCTTTAAATGTCATTAGTTGTCATGAGATTTGGATTTATTGCCACCTTTAATTGATGTATTATGCATTAATAATGACATTATGCTTTTGCGAGTGGCGGATGATGTGGAAAGGGTTAATAAATATGATGGGAAGTGGTGATGTGATGTTATGATGGATGAAAAATGTTAAATATGAAGATTGAAAATGATGTATGGGAAGTGAAAAATGTGTAACATAGAAATGCAGAGTTGCGGTGTTGTGGACCTAAATGCTTGTAAACACAATTTCGAGAAAGGGTGAAGAGGCTGGCATTGGGATTGCAAATATGGTTAAGTGTTAGGAGAGATGTGGACTTGCGGAGTTACGAACCTGAGAATTCTAGCGAAGGACTAAAGGAAAGCGCATAGATATGGATCCTCTTTTGTGGAAAATTTGACTAAGTATCAAAAGAAAAAAGAAAAAGGAGTGAAGTGTTTTGGTAAATGCGGGGTTGTAGACCTCGACATTTAAAGAAACTTTTTAGCAATTTCTATGCAACTCTGAATCCGCATTTATGAAAGAACAACTAAGTATAAAAGATGAAAGTGAATTAAAAGGTAGTCGAAGTTAGAAGATAATAAATGTCAATAGCGTGAATGCGGACCTATGATACGACAGACTTATAGACTTGCGGATTTGAGATTTTCCTTGGCTTGTTCCGCATCACTGGAAAAATTGACTAAGTGGTTGGAAATTTTTGATGTGGGAGAAGAAAAGTAAAGAAAACAAGTAAGGAAAAGTGTAAGAGAAATCCGAAGAGTGGCTAAAATGAAAAGTGTTAAATTGATCAAAAATACAGATCGACAACACCATATATTTAATTTCTCAAATTCCTATACTTTGATATTAAGTTTTACATTCCTAACAATCCATGCGAAATTATTTTAATTTAGTTGTTCTAACTGTTTTGTCATTTTTATATGACATAAATAACAAATGTACTTGTTGAAAATGTGCAAGTTTTATGCATCTTAAGATGTTGTGTGGACAAAAGTGGTAGTTTTGTTTAATTTTGTTTTTAATTACATATATTGTTTCATTGAAATGTAGTTGCACCAAGAAAAATATCATTCTTAAAATAATATAGAGATAAAAACCAAAGATTTATTTAGATCTAGATCTTGTGATATTTTGGAATTATTTCTATAACCAATATGTTATAACATATTGCATGCAATATGTTATAACATATTGCATGCAATATGTTATACTTTTGTGCCATTGCATATGACATATGTTATAACATCTTGCATGCAACATGTTATAACATATTGCATTACAACATGTTATAACATGCAATATGTTATAACATATTGCATACAACATGTATAACATGTTGCATGCAACATGTTATAACATATTGCATGCAACATATGTTATAACATCTTGCATGCAACATGTTATATCATATTGCATGCATGCAATAATATATTTTCATGTTATAACATATTTCATTTTGCAATATGTTATATGTTATGACACAATGAACAATATCATAACATATAACATGTACATGCAATAACATATATAACATTGCATGCATGCAATATGATATAACATGTGCATGCAAGATGTTATAATCTTGCATGCAACATGTTCATATCATATTACTGTCATGCAATTATATTTATATCATTATAACATATTGCATGCAATATATTTATATGTTATGACATATTGCATGCAATATGTTATATATATATTGCATGCAATATGTTGTTATAACATATTGCATGCAACATGTTGTTATAACATGTTGCATGCAACATGTTATAACATCTTGCATGCAACGTATTATAACATATTGCATGCAACATGTTATGCAATATGTTATAACATATTGCATGCAACATGTTATAACATATTACAACAACGTGTTATATCATATTGCATGCATGCAATATGTTATATATTATAACATGTGCATGCAATATGCAATATATTATATCATATTAGATGCAATATGTTATAACAACATGTGCATGCAACCATATTGCGTGCAATATGTTATAACAACATATTGCATGCAACATGTTGTTATAACATGTTGCATGCAACATGTTATAACATGTGGCATGCAACATGTTATTATAACATATTGCATGCAACATGTTGTTATAACATATTGCATGCAAGATGTTGTTATAACATATTGCATGCTACATGTTGTTATAACATATTGCATAAGATGTTGTTATAACAAATTGCATGCAATATGTTGTTATAACATATTGCATGCAATATGTTATATAACTATAAAGTATCTCTATATATAAAGTTAGAGCAAATTAAACACAATAATTTTAAGTTAAGAGATTTATACAACATCAAATCAATTACTATCCATAAACATATTTTTTAAACTAAATCTTATTTAATGAAAATTATACACGATCTACTTACTCTTTGCACTTTGCATTGTTTCTATGTAAAGTAATATCTCAGCACTTTGCATTGTTTCTATGTAAAGTAATATCTCAAAATATATTAGCAACTTATAAAATAAATTGTTTCTATGTAAATATGTAAAGTAATATCTCAAAATATATTAACAATTTATAAAATAAATTGTTTCTATGTAAAGTAATATCTCAAAATATATTAGCATCTTATAAAATAAATTGCAATGTAGTATTTTTAAACTAAATCTCATTTAATGAAAATTATACACGGTCTACTTACTCTTTGCACTTTGCATTGTTTCTATGTAAAGTAATATCTCAAAATAAATTAGCATCTTATAAAATAAATTGCAATGTAGTATGAATAGTATGCCTTGCCTAATTGATAAAAAATTATCTAGATGTGGGTGAAATCAAATGGTATGAAAATTATTATATAAATATTTAAATCAAAAATAAATTATTTCCCTTTTTTAAAAAAAATAATTTATTTTAGTGGAACAAAATACATCACGACATCATTATGAAACTATCAAACACAATGAAGAGCAAAAGCAAAAAAACAATAATTATATTTGTTGATTTACTAGCCATGAGTAATTAAAAGAATTTACACAATCAAATATATCTTTGATTTATATTTACATTTTTATATTTTACATTATATGACAATATAATCAATCAAATGTATTTGAAAGTTTTCAAACTTCCATCCATATTTTTTAAATAGAAAATAATAATTTAAACAAATATATTTAGAAGCGTAAATTTTGTTTGTCACATTTTAAGAGTGTAATTATGATTTTATTATATATTATTTGTGTGGGTCATTGTTTAGGATTGAAATTATTTGGAATTTTCATATTTGTAATTTTAAAAAGTTAAATATTTTATTATTAAGCAAACATATTTTATAAAAAAAAATGCACGAGATTAATGAAAGGTAAGGCATAAAGTTTTTTTAGGATGTGAGTTAATTGAAAATCATGTATCAATCTATTAAAGGCTAAGTTCTCTATATTGTTCATGGTAATGGAGATAAACCATATATCAACCCAAGTACCTTCAATATTTTTATATTTATTTTTATATTCATGGTATATTGTAGTCGCCTCCGGGTCAACCCAATTTTGACTTTTGATTAATCCGTTGAGCTGTGATTTTTTTAGAAAGATTAAACATTAGAGTTTAGCTAAAAACAATTTTGGAATATTTTAAAAATCAAAAAGCAATTTTCGAATATCTTAAAAATCTATTTATCTGGTGTTTGATTGGTTGAATTTGTGAGCTTAGTTTGATTTGACAATTTATTTTTATCTTATTATGGGCCAAGCTAAGAAAAAAAAATAAAAATATTATTGGTCTATGGTGCACATTGCAACGAATTCGAGCTTGGTTAGTCGTGCTATGATAAATTGGTGAATTGACAACGCGAGTGCAACATTCACTTAAAACAATGGTCGACTTGTTTAGACAGTCTACACCTTGTTGACTGGTTTGAAACCTTGGAACCTACGATATGTCCTTTCCTTCATCGGTTATATGCTTCCCTGCAAATGAAACTTTATTAGAGCTTTCGAACTTAATCCCGGGGATACGAATTATGTTCCTGAGTCGGTTTTGAGATTACAATATGTACCTCGTATTTGACATTAAGCTCTGAACGTTGTTTATAAAGATTGTATTGTGGGTGAGTGTTAAATGTTGAGTTACGCTCACCATACAAATTAGAGAGAAATGAATTTGCTTTTGGTAATTCCACAATTAATGATTGTGAGCTACGAAATATTCAATATTTAATCTTTGGTTTGCTAGAGTCATGTTGTGCTAAGCACTCCTACCGTCAATTGCTAACTTGGGCATTGCTGATATGCTCGAAGTATTGTAGGTTGTCATCAGTGTAACTAGGTTTGTCCCTACTTGCAGTTTTTGGAGGTATACTTGAAAACCCTTGATGTAATATATTGGGTTGTTTGAGGTAAGTCTCATCGTAAACTATATTCATTGTATTTTTATGATCAAAAGTTGCAAATATTTGATGAGTTGGTGTTCTTTTGGCTTGAACATTTTGTCGTCTGTGATTGATGCATTTTCGGTTAAAATACAACAAATTCAAGAGACAAAATATAGGTTTTAGAGATGTGTGTTTAATTAGATCTTCTTATTGTATCTACACAACTTCAATTTATGCAAATATATGATGAATTGGTATTCTTTTGGTTTGATTTTTTTTTTCGTTGTGACTCATGCAATTTGTGTTAAAATCCAATGAAATCAGGTGTGGTTTCATAGATGGTTGTTTAATTAGATGTTGTTTCTGTAATTTATGATACTAGATCTTGTTTTTTTTCCCTCTTATTTTCAGAGAATAGAGACAGTTAGGTAAAATTTTCACCTCGTATATTAGCTTCCCTTAATGAACCTTGTTGAAGTTAGATTTAGGTCGTCAATATTTCATAATGCCTTTTTCCCAAAAAAGAAAAATCCAAAACATTCACACATTATCCTACCATGAGTATGTTGGAAATAGTAATTACAAGTTGGTGAGATCTTCACATCTCGACCGATTTGTCTGTTAGTCAACCAAATTGTCAATCAGTTTGATAGTCTGCAAGTGCAAAGTCACACGTTTACACAAACTCAATATAAGTCAGTCGGCAAGCAGGCGAGTTATAAATGGAGCTGATCTTTATCTTTCTCGAGTTCAGTTAAGTAGATGAAGAGTTGGTTGAATTAATGGTAGTCTTTAATGTTGAGTCAGTCTTAGCTTCTGTAGGAAGTCTCAGTCGTAGCTCATATAAGTCTTAGTCTTTAGTTAGTCAAAAATTATGTAGAGTGATGCAGAAGGGATGAATTGAGAATAGTCAAGAGAAGCAACAATAGTTGAGGAGATTGAAGAAGTCTGAGCACAAGCTTTGTGTCTCTGAAGTCAGCAGAAGAAGTCATTTGAGCTGAAGCTCATCTTAGTATTCTATTCTGTAACCGCGCACAGTGCATCAAAGTTTATTAATATCAATTAATTCGTATTTATGAGATTATGTGCTAAGCCTAGAATTTTGTTATTCCACATTTATAAATTGTTCTTTAAATCATTTTATAATACAACGCACAACATTTCGTGTAGTCTATGAACTGCATGACAAGTCCTCAGAGTTCAGAGACTAAGCTTGTGGCCTACAATATCTTTTCACTGTGTTGCACACAGGTTCCTTGCGCGTTGCAGATCCAAGATTTGATCATTGCACAGTGGATCCTAGATCTGGTATCAAAGAAGGTTCTATTAGAACAAGTTCAAGAGCAGAAACTCTACTGAAAACTAAAATATGGCTTCTACCTCAAATCTGCAACCTCCCACTTTTACAGGCAAGAATTATTAGATGTGGTCCTTGACCATGAAGGTGTTGTTCTGAGGTCAATATGTATGGGAGATAGTCGAGAATGGCTATGTGGAACCAACAGATCAAGCAACATATAATGCACTCACACAAGATGAGAAGGATGTCTTCAAAGATCAAAGGAAGAAGGATGGAAAGACGATGTTTTACATACATTGAGCCATGCATGAGAGCATACTCCCAGGATTTGCATCAACAAAGCAAGCCAAGGAGGCATGGGACATATTACAAACCTCTTATTAAGGTATGGACAAAGTAAAGACTTCAAAACTACAAATTCTTAGAAGAGATTTTGAAACTCTGTCAATGAAAGATACATATATAGTAGATTCTTTTTACACCCATGTTATTGGCATGATAAATCAGATTAAGTCTCATGGTGAAACCATAGAAGACAAAAAAGTTGTTGAGAAGGTACTTAGGAGTATTCCTCCTAAATTTGATACCCTAGTTGTGACTCTAGAAGAGACCAAAGACTTGAGTTAGTTTAGTCTAGATGAACTGCAAGCTTCCCTCATTAATCATGAACACAGATTGAATAGGTCAAGTATGTCATTAAAGAATGCATTTTCCATGCAGTCATCTATAAGTCATGGAAGAGGAAGGGGGAGAGCTAACTCTAGAGGAAAAGGAAGAAGTTTTGTCAAAGGTGGACGCAGTAACAGTCCTAGAAATACTGATGGAAGAGGTCAAAACCCATGTACCAATCAGTCAAGTTGTCAGAGAACTGAAAAATCAAATATTTAGTGCCATTACTATAACAAGTATGGACATTATGCATATGAGTGCAGGAAAAGACAATATAATCAGAACAAGCAAAGTCAAGATCAGTCAAACAATGAAAATAACCAAACTTATCCTATGTTTATGGCGTGTGTTGTAGCAATGCCTATAGTCTCACCATTTGAATGCAATGTTGCTCAAGAAAGTCCATGTGACATATGGTGTTTAGATTCAAGCTGCAGTAACCACATGACAAGAAACATAGATTTGTTTTCTAGTTTGGATGAGTCAGTCCAAACCAAGGTTACACTTGGATTAGATATCCAAGTCATTGTCTTAGGCAAAGGCAGTATAAACATTTTAACTAAGAAAGGAGAAAAAAAAGTTATGCATGATGTGTATTATGTTTCTAGTCTGAAGCATAACATGATGAGCACAGGACAACTATTACAAAAAGGATACATAATCTACATGGAGGATAATCACTGTGTGATTATGGATAGATGCCTAAGCAATCAATTTATTGCAAAAATACAGATGACAAGTAACAGGATGTTCCCATTGACATTAAGGCCAACCAAGAAAAAAAATACAATGCTAGTTGTTGGTAAATCAAAATATGCGTAGTTAGACATTGCATTTACAACAGAAAGTGCGTGCAGTTCCAATGAAGAAAATATTGCGCGCAGTATCAAGAAAGGAGAAAATGGCACACAAATGCAGACAACATTGTAATATGAATTACAGGATGATTCCTGGTTATGGCATTTCATATTTGGACATTTGAACTTTGGAGGTCTGAAGCTGATACACACAAAGGATATGGTAAAAGGTTTGTCATTGATTGAAAAAGCAGAAAGGATATTTGAAGGCTGGATATTTGGCAAGCAACACAGAGAATCATTTCCAGTTGGCAAGTCTTCCAAAGAAAAAGTTCCACTGGAAATAGTACATTCAGACATTTGTGGACCAATGCAAACTCCATCTATAGGAGGCAGTACTTATTTTCTAACATTTATTGATGATTTCTCAAGAAAGAAATGGATTTATTTCCTAAAGCATAAATCTGACGCATTGGGTTGTTTTCAACAGTTTAAATTACTTGTGAAGAAACAAAGTGGTTATTACATCAAGTGTCTAATAACTTACAGAGGAGGAGAATACATTTCAAGATAATTTCATAACTTTTGTAAATTTCATGGAATCTACAAGCAATTTACCGTGCGATACACACCACAACAAAATGGTGTCACAGAAAGAAACAACGGAACCATCATGGAGATGACGCGCAATATGTTGGCAGCCAAACATTTTTCAAATGAGTATTGGGCTGAGGCAGTAGCAACTACAATATACATTTTGAACAGATGTCTAAAAAAGAGTGTGAAAAACAGAGTTCCTCAAGAAGCTTGGACAAGATTAAAGCACAATGTGGCACATTTAAAAGTTTTTGGTTGTGTCCCATGTGCACATGTTCCAGATGAGATGAGAAAGAAGATGGAAAACAAAGGACATTAATGTATATTTGTTGGGTACTCTGAAGAAACAAAAGGATACAAGTTATATGACCTTGTCGCAAGAAAAGTCATAATCAGCCGTGATGTTCAGTTCATGGAGAATGAAGCATGGGATGGAAGCATAGAAATGACAGTCAAAATTATTGATGCAATGGAGCATGATGAAACAGAAGATGAGTGGTTCAAATACCATAAACAAGTCAGTGCACAGACCCTTCTACACCTGGCACTGCGACGCAAAACGAAACACATAATACTCCAGTAAGAACATCAGGTGCGCAATCTACACCTAGAGTGAAACAAACATCAACAAGCAGTCTAAGTAGTTCTACATCCCTAGATCCAAATTTAGCAAGTCTGTTACCAAGAAAGAAAAGAAGTCTGCGCGGCATCTATAATGAAGATGCAACAAATTCATTTTCAGTTTTTACTTTGTTTTCAAAAATAGATGATCCTTTAACTTTTGAAGAAGCTGTCAAAGATGATGTATGGGCACAAGCCATGGATGAAGAAATTAGATGCATAGAGAACAATCAGACAGAGAAATTGGTAGATGTACTTGAAGACAAGGATGTTATAAGTGTCAAGTGGATTTATAAAACCAAGCAAGATGTAGAAGGAAATGTGCATAAGCCCAAGGAAAGATTAGTTGCAAGAGGTTTTACACAACAACTTGGAATTGATTTCAATGAAACATTTTCACCAGTTGCGCCCATGGACACAGTCAGAACTATGCTAGCCATTGAAGCACAGTACAAGTGGCCATTTTATCAAATGGATGTGAAGTCATTTTCTTTTAATGGAAACTTGGAAGAAGAAGTATATGTGGAACAACCACAAGGTTATGAGGTTCCAGGACAACAGACAAAGTGTACAGATTAATGAAAGCATTGTATGGATTAAAGCAAGCTCCCAGAGCTTGGTACAGTTGCATATATTCCTATCTCACTGTTGGAAGTAGGCCAAAGAAGAAAGAAAGGATATTTTGGGAAGGAAGGCATGCACGAGGAAAGTGACAGTTGGAAGGAAGAGCATCACACACGCATGCATGGAAGACCTAACGAAGCTAGGGTTAGGGTTTTGCAATACATTGTAATGGCTAGTGAGCCAGAAATATATAAATATAGATACATAGGTCTAAGAAAGGGGGACTAGGGAGAGAGAGAACGAGATATAGAGGCGGATATAGAGGGTCTCGAGGAGGAGTCTTATTTTGATGGCTAGATGTAATATTTTTCTATACGACCTAATTTTGTAAGTTGTTGAGCCGAGGGGGAGTAAGGAGGGTAGATCTTGAGGGTTAGATCGCAGGCTCAGGAGCTTGGTGCGATCTAGTCCACATCACAATAAGATATCGACCTGAATGAGAAGAGTTGTAAAGTGGATGATGTTGTAGTTTTGGAACTGCTATAATAAAAGAGCTTAAGAGGCATATCTTTGTGGACATCACCCAGGGGGGTGAACCAAGGTAAAACCTGTGCTATATGATTGAATGCATGTGTTTCCTTATTGTTTTTAAGTAGATATTAGTATGATGAATGTATGAGTTGACTATATTCCATGAATAATCATGAATGACAATTTATTGCATTAATAAGTTAAATAGAACTCTTAGTACACACTTCTCAGAGTCCCACTCAATCCTGGGTTGCAAACACTTGAGTATTGCAGTCACCCATTAAGACTATCTTGAGTGAGACTACGCAATGCACTCTGTGCATTATGTTTCCTTCTGGTTTACCAGGAGGGCCGATAGTTTTAGAGGCTTTGTTGGAACCCCAGTAGACATGAACCCTGGCTCAACCATATTAAAGATATAAACTCAGACATATAAAGTATAACCAACAAATGGTTTTGTTTCCGTCGGTTGGAACAATATAGGATTGAGTAGATGGGATCTATTGAAAATTTGTAAGATATGTGGAAGGCAGGTCAAGAGAATACTGAATCAAATGATGACAAGGTGAAAAGAATGAGCCGCTAGAAGGGGATGTTGAAACCATGGAAACCCACAAAAGTAGATATTGAAAGCTAGTTGAAGACAAAGGAGATGGATTTTTCACATAAAGATAATAGAAACCTTAGAGTAACACTGCACAAATACCTTGAGAAATATGTGTTTACTGATCTGCATGAAGTCTTTTTCTGTGATTTTCCACACTTATTACAGGAAGGGATATTGAGGTTGAAGGATAACCATGTAACGAACCAGATCTGAGAGTTAGAGTGGACCTCAGTTCAGATTGAGTAGTTACTGCAGGTGAACAATAAATTCACCCGCGTAGTAGATTTTTGGCTCGACAGTATTGTAGCAGGCTTTATAACGGAGTTTGCATTCGATACAATGAAGTCGTACAACGCAGCAGAGCAAGAGTTTCTACCTGGGCCTCGAGGAAGGTATATTAGATCGTTGTATACTTCTATTAAGATACTTCTATACAACAAAGGTGTACTGACGATGGAGTCAGACAACTAAACTTCCCTGCGTACATGGGGGAAGGGGGGAAGAACTAACAGAAAGAGGATAAAGGGAAGGAGGAGTGGATAAAGGGAAGGAGGAGTGGATAAAGGGAAGAATGAGGAAACCTTGGAACCAATCATGATGGACGACGACCAGATCAAGAAGATCACGGCGATAGCTAGAAATATGCACAGTGGAGTACCCTACCAATATAAGGTGAATACAAAGAAGAGAGCCATAGCCGCGAGGGAAGGCTTGGCGAGTGATGAAGAAGAGGTAGAGGATCTCTGGGCTGTGGAGCAGATTGAGGAAATCTGGCACGCAACATATGAAAGGAAGATGAGAGGTCTAAGAGCGGGAAGAGAAGGCAACAATCATATTCATATTAATGTCAGTGTGGAACCCATAAACCCATGTGCGATTAATACACCAAAGAGAACACCACCATTTAGACAACCAAATTTTGGGAGAAGAAAGACAACATGAAGTACATCTACACAAGGAACAACAACTAGAGGAGTCAGTTTAGGAAGCACTAGTCAAGTATCTAAACCACGCAGAGGTAGTAGTTCAACATTCAAGATGGCAAGACACGATCCCATCATCAGGTTACCAAAATTCAAAGGAGAAGCATTGGAGGAACCGAAAAAACATTTGTTTATCTGTGAAAAGATTTGGGAAGAAAAACAGATCACAGACGAAGATACTAAACTTGCACAACTAGCGATTACATTAAGGGATCACTCACTGTATTGGTATATGAGTTTAGCTACAAACAACCCACCAAGGACAACTAGAACGATTGCGGACATCAATAAATTGTTGATAAATGAGTTTCAGAAGCCAAGTTCGAAGGATCAGTACATGAACGATATGATAGAAATTACACAGAAACCAGGAGAATCTGTATGGGAGATTGACCAAAGATTCAAGCGACTGAAAGGAAAGTTGAAATATCTCATGGCCGATATGCAACACAGGCACTTTTTCGTCAATTCACTGCTACCACAATTAAAATATCCATTGTGACAACATAAGTTTCAGACACAGGCAGAGGCTCTGCAGGCAATCCTGCAACTGGAAGAAAACCAATATCAGCAGACAGATCCATCCATCGAAGAGCTAAAGGAGGATTTGAAGAACTTCACATTCCAGTTAAACCAGAACAAAAGTAAGGACAAACGAGAAGTCGTTTGGTTTACCACATGCAGGACGGAAGGACACCACAAGAATGAATGTCCAACTTTCGCCCATTATATGGAAGCAGGAATGCCAAATCCATTACCAAAAGGAGGACTATGGTGTGAAATATGTAAGAAATAGGGCCACGATCCATATCATTTCCCAATGATGTTGAAATACCAGACAGTTCCAAAGAGTTCATATTGCAACTTTTGCAAGTCAGTGGACCACGATGACAAATATTGTAGAACTATGGATTTGATGCGAGAGAGGACATCATATGCATATAGGGTGTAGGAAGAAATGATGACTGGGCAATCTGCACCACAGTTTAACCAAGTTCCAACCCCATACAACACTATGCAGCAGTAGTATAATACTGCGCAACAACTGTATAATACTATGAAGCCACAATACAACACATCACAACCTCAGTACAATGTCATGTAGTACAATCAGGAGCCTTAGTATAACATGCTGAGAGGAGATTGAGCTGGCTATAGAGGTGGAGGACGAGCAAGAGGAGTCTTTGGGAGAGGTAGAGGACCAGTGGTATGTCACAAATGTCAACAACCAGGACATTATGCAAGGGAATGTCTACTTCCACCCGCAACTTGTATGTATTGTCGCGTATCGGATCATGACACGAAAGACTGTTCTACGTTACTAGGGAAGATCCAGGAAAAGAGGAATCAAAACAACCAAAATGTTCAATGGATTTCAGTCGAAGCAAGGGATGAAGGACGAAACATCAACATAGTTATGCACAGAGGAGCTAAACCAAGGAATGGCACAGTCCAACAAGAACCAATACAACACCAGTGGGTGAAGAAGAATGTCGAACCAAGGAGACACTTCAACGTGTAGAACGAGAAGGAAATAGTTCAGCAAGCTAGACAGGAATTCATGAAGCAAGACATCGCGTCGACTTCAACTCTACAACAAATCAAGGAAGAGCCATAGTACGAGATGCCTCCATCATTGGATCATACCAAGGAAATGAAACCCCTGGGACAAGTAAGTACAATCAAATACTTTTTGCAATCATGCGTAAAACTATTGAATGACCCATCCTCTGTCAAAATATTAAAAAATATATTATAAAAAAGTAGCATAGAGACAGAAGGAAAACTAGAACAAAAAATAGTCAATCACCTACATACAAGGAGAATAACAAGTAGGGAGTTCAGGATGAATGCCAACATCGAAGATTTCAACATGGGATGTATCATACTGGATCTAGGATCTGAAGTCAATGTATTACCAAAGAAGACATGGCAATGTATGGGAGAGCCCACATTAGGATATTCACCTGTTCAGCTGAAACTAGCAAGCCAACACAAAGTTCTACCAATTGGCAGGTCGAAAGGAGTGACAATAGACCTGGATGGAGTGTGCACTAAAGCAGACTTCGAAGTGATTGAAATAGAGGAGGGCACCACACCATACCTGACATTTGTTGGCTTGGATTGGGCATTTGATAACCAGGCCATAATCAATTTAAAGACACGAAAAATGACATTTGAGTCAGGAGAATACATAATCATCGCACCATTGGACCCATTAGAAGGGGAAAGGTTTGTAGAACCTACTTGCTTAGACTTGGAGGAAATTAGCCAGTTGTATAGAACAACTATGAGGATTACGTAAACCCAATTGTAGATGAGATACTTAGTTGATGGAGCATTACTTCATGTGCGACATACTTAGATACAAGTTTAGAGAATTGGCAACAAAGGCTACATGAACTTTCCACAATAATATGCACAAGAATAGACCGCACAGTAAGATGGGTAGGCACGAAGATAAGGGAACCACCGATTTTCCATGGCGTAAATGATCTAGAAGTATTCTTGGAATAATACAAGGATGAAGTGTTAGAAAATTAGAGACTCTTATCACTCGATATAGCACTCAAGGCCGCACCTGCAAGATGGTGGGGCGCATACAAGGAAACAATCACTGATTGGTACCAAAGTAAGAGATTACTGCGTATAATGTTTGGCGTAGAATAGAGAAACAACCACCAATAGAAGTACGATGGATAGGGGGCACCAGTGGAACACTTGGATAAGTGCAGAGCGCTATGGAAAATGACACCCCCAGAGAAATGGCCTCATCATTTCATACACACTTTAGAGGCCATACCAACAAACTGGTATACAGACCAAGAACTGTGCAGAGGAACTGCTAGCTGGATGGTATTGCAACAGAATTTTACAGTCACTTTCTCATTCGAGCATGAGAACCCCAACATAAACGCAACACTTAAGCAGATAAGAGGGGTGATATTCATTAAGGAACCAAAAATCAAACTCATAACAGAGGAACAACAATGGAACATACAAACAATGAAAGAATTGTTGTTGTGCTACCATGTGCAGGAAGAAGCACCCGATGAAGACGATCCGCGCGATATTCAAATCGAGGAAGAAGAAGATGAATGAGAATTGGAAGGTCCACCTCTAGAATCATAAGTAATTGCTGTGTCGATCAAGGTAAATAAATTCAACATTAGGACAGTTGAAAACCCCAAAATGGATAGCATTGGAGACTACTGGGATGAGAAAACAATAGAAATCATAACAGATTTACTGCGCGAGTACAACAATCTGTTCCCCACAACATTTACAAAATCCCATGAGGGAATAGCAGGAGAACATTACGCAAGCAAAGCTACTGTGCAGAAGGTATTGTGCACAAGACTATGGTGGCTAACCATTCACAGAGACTCTAAAGAGTACTGCCAAAGATGCAATTTCTGTCAGAGGGTTGGTAAACCCAATAGAAGGGACAAGATGCCATTGCGACCACAAGTAACTCTGCAGGTGTTCGAAAAATGGGCAATATATTTTGTGGGACCAATTAACCCACCAACAAAGAGGACAGGAGCAAGGTACACTATCGTCGAGACAGAATACCTAACAAGATGGGCGGAAGAAACACCAGTGAAATATTGCAACGCATAAACAACAACACACATTCTATTTGAACAAGTAATCACTATATTTGGTTGTCCAAGAATTTTGATGAGAGACCAAGGCACTCACTTCATTAACAACACTATTAAGGCTATGACTGAAGAATTTGAATTCCACCATCAAAAGAGCACATCATATGATCCACAAGCAAACAAAATAGTAGAATTATTTAAAAAAATCCTGGAAAACACACTGATAAAGATCTGTAATGTCAACAGGGATGATTGGGACCTAAAAATACCAATAGTATTGTGGGCATAAAGGACCACATGCAAGAATCTTATAGGACACATGTATTTTAGATTAGTATATGGACAAGAAGTAGTGGTGCCATTATAATTTCTAGTACCCAGTCCGCGCGTAGCAACGATTACACACATGATAGAACAATGCGCAGTACAAGATAGGCTGAATCAACTGATTATCATGGAGGAAGATAAGATCATAGCAGGGTCCACCAACAAGTCCAGAAGGCAAGGGACAAAGCTTGGCATGACAGACACATCAAGAAGAAAACTTTCAAGGAAGGAGACTTAGTGTTGATGTATGGAAACAAATCCATTCAACATCCAGGAAAACTCAGAATGCACTGGTTAGGACCATACAAAGTAAAAACTGTCACAAATGGGGGAGTTGTACAATTGAAAGACTTAGGAGGCGAAGAACTCAGAGGGATGATCAATGGGAGCCGACTGAAGCTGTACAAGTATAGACAACCACCCACAACTTGAAAGTCCCAACGCAGTAAAAAAAAATTACAGGATATCAAATGGTACCAATAGAGGTACAGGGCGCCGAAAGGATAAGGAACATGCACACTCGAAATACAATCCCGATGAAGACAAGCCCAACGGTCAGTTCAATACAAAAACAAGCGGTAAAGGTGGCTATGGCAAAAGAAGTGCTAAGTGACGAAGGCAATCGAAATTGAATGCCATAAATGAATGACGAGACGTCGCATTAATTGCATAAACTGGAGACGTTGAGGGAGAGTAATGGAAAGTACAAAGGAACTAGAGGTTCATTGAATCCATAATAAAGGTAACATCTTAGAAAATATTCACACGTATCCCATACAAAGCAAGGACACAAGAGAAAAAATCTTATTGCAAAATTGGATTAGGCAGAGAGCGATAGAGCATACAAAGTATAGAGAGAAGTTTACAGAGGTTGCAGAGGCTACTAAGCTCATAGAATGACAAGATTTTCCACCATGGAACCACCCAAACAAGAAAAACTGAGCCAGAGTGCCAGAAAATCTAGAGTTAGGACCAGAGCACAAACAAAATTGCAGGAAAGCGAACAACAGCCGCCAGAAGTCGTCAATGTGGATGAAATCCCATCACCGGATATAACACCAAGAAGCCCGACACTCGTGGTAGTGGAAACCCAAAAAACAACACCTATGGGCATGGACACCGATAGGCAAGAAGAGGGATAAAACCGACAAAATGAGGACGCAGGAAATCAAATGCAACTAGAAAAGCCTGAAGAAGCCCTGAGAGTCAATGGGATGACTCCAAACCAGGAAGCAACGACTGAGCCAAAGGAATCATAGACAACCATGTAGGAACACCCACAGGAGGGAATAGTGGAAGATGTCATGAGCTGGCTGGAACGATATGCCGAAGAATGACAAATGGAGGGAGGAACCTCTAGTCAGCCACCACCGCGAAAGGAAAAGCAGACAATACCTAGGTCATCGCGTAGACAACCTGCCGCAACAATTTTTTTTCCGCGCATACCAGAAGGAGTACGGGTAAAAGAAGATTTGTTAGGTTATGTAGAAAAACTAAAGTACTCAAACCATGATGTAATGAACATGGACAAGTTACCTAAGTTCGCAAAGCAAGTCTACCTACAAACTGTGGGTCTAGATCCATTTGGGGAACTGATTCATCAACCACTCCAGTGGGCAGTAGGACTAGCTAAAACGAGGATTTTAGGTCTGTTGGAACTACCACACTTTGGCAGAGGACAGTATGAAAACAATTGCATAAAGCAATTGATGCCAGTCACACATGGAGGAGATTTTTGGTTGGACAAGCTCGTCTCAATAGACGTAGAGATCATCACACACATTACAGGGATTCCATCACGGGGCATGGATCCCACACAATTTCTCAAGGACAAAACAAAGGAGAAAGAACTAGCGGAGGAGATGAAAAAGAAATATGACACCGAAAGGGGGATGCACGAAATCATTATCAAACGGATCAGTGACATCGCTACAAAAATGGCCGCAAAAATCATGGCTTGCAAGCTGCTCAAAAAATGCCGCAAGGAGAAAGTCTCGATCGGGGTTGTCGCAGCTGCAACACAGTGTGATAAGGGCACCACGATCAGTTGGGCCCCTTATCTTTTGAATCTTCTTCTAGATGACTACAAGGATACTCATGATCTGGGGACAAAATTTCATTACTCATGGCTGATCAGGCTGATAGCCATTATGGAATGGAAGGAACCAAGCTATGTATTTTTCTCCACTAGACCTAAACCCAATCATGGAGCGAGATACTTATTGCTTGGTACCACTTCGGATGCCAGGAACAAAAATATGAACGCAACCACATTCGAAGGATATCTTCATGATCTTCATGAATAACACTATAGGTCGTTGCAAACTATCAGGGCATAGATAAATTCAAGTCCACTTGACATGCGATGAGGATCTAGGTGCGAAAGGACCCCCAAAAACAATGGCTACAAATGCGTTATTGCATCATGGAGAGGGACATAGAAATGATCATCAAGGATTGGGAAGATGAATGAAGGATTCCAATCCTAACCCGAGACATACCTGCAGGGGCAGAGGAGGAGGAGGCAAGGAAGGAACATACACATGTCGAGGAGGTAGGAAAGGAACATACACAACCCCAGGAAGTCACAGTGACCAAGAAACCAAGGACAGGACAGACCAAACCAAAGTAGACGAAAGGGGGGACATCTAAGATAGGAACCCAAAAGGGGAAGAAGAATAATACACAAGTGCCCCAAGTACAGTAGAAACAGGTCGAGGCAGTGTAGGGGACCACACCAAGTCCTAACCCACAAGAGCCAAGCCAGACCAAGCGACCAACTACTTAGATGGGGGATGTGTGCAAGAAGATGAAGGCGCATAGAACACCTCCAGAGTACATGATTACGGAGGATGATGCAGAAATGGCAGCCCAAATGGTCCAGGATCGCACGCTCGAGGATTTTGAGAATGTTGCGTGCCATAGGGACATAATTGAAGAAGAGCTGGAAGACATGCGACAACTCCTCAAACAAATCAGAGAAGCTTAGGTAGCCGATAACAACATAGAAACGGGCCCGTCAGCATCACAGATAGAAGGAGAACCTGAAGCAAACGAGCGAGAAACATTCCAGAAAATACTACAGCCGAGTGCAACATTTCACATTACACCCAGCATGTTGTGCATGGACGATATCGTGGGGCAGACACCCCTAAAATACTTGGCTCAATTGTAACTGGTATTGTCACGGATGCCAACCAAGGCCCTATACAAACTGCAGGTCAACATTACACAGGAAGTACAGTCTCATGCATGCACAAATATAGCTGAACTGCAGCAAGTAAAAGACAAACGGGACGAGTTGGAATTGATATTTGAGAAGGCCAAGATTGAGACCAAATAGGAGAGGGAATGCGTGTAGGGATTGGAATAGAAAGTGGTCGTCGCCTACGAAAAGATTCCAAAGACCGCGCAGGTGACCGAACTCACAATAATAGAGAAGATTGATCAGATTTCCCAGCCAATCGATTAATATCAACATGAGATCGATACTCTCCGTGAGTAGCTCAAACTTACCACTCCACTGGAGGTAAGGGAGAAAAGGAAGCGGGGGGCAACATAGCAGATACATGAGATAGAACGATAGGTCCAAGTAGCAGCCGACTTGTTCGACAAAGCAACACAGCTCTGGACGAAACTAGAAGAGGATCAACAAGTCCAACAGTGGGACTAGGAAGAAGAAAGGATAAGCGAAACTATCCAAGACCCCAAGCATAGGCAGAAGACAATTTCCATCACAGAGTGCATCAAAGGGGCGCAAGATACGAAGAGACTACATGAAAAACTCATCACTACGCAGATGAAGAAAAAAGAGTGTCGAGCTCAAATGGAATCGCTTCAGGAGCGAGTAGAAGAGGTCATTGCACATGTAGAGGAAGATAATACATATATGGCACAGACCCAGGCAGAGTGTGCAAGGTTGATCAGCGACGAGATTGTAGCACATACATTGGAAGAACTAAAGGAGAAGACTACATAGGCTCAAACGCAAGCAACAGATCTCAGGGAGAAGATCCAAGTGATCACTAGAGAGATCGAAGAGGTACACAAAGGTTAGGTGGCTCGGGACGAGACACATGTCAGTGTTGGGGGCCTTTTGGAGGCAGTCCAAAGTGGAAATAAAGGCTATTTTGGGAAGGAAGGCATGCACAAGGAAAGCGACAGCTCGAAGGAAGAGCAACACACGTGCATGCATGGAAGACCTAACGATGCTAGGGTTAGGTTTTTGCAATACATTTTAATGGTTGGTGAGACAGAAATATATAAATATAGATAACTAGCTCTAAGAAAGGGGGACTAGAGAGAGCGAGAATGAGAGATAGAGGCAGATATAGAGGGTCTCGAGGAGGAGTCCTGTTTTGATGGCTAGTTGTAATATTTTTCTATATGACCTAATTTTGTAAGTTGTTGAGCTGAGGAGGAGTAAGGAGGGTAGATCTTGAGGGTTAGATCTGTTAGAATATAGAATATGGTGTGCTCGTTTTACCATTGACGATACCCTTGTCACCCAACCACAGGCCAAAGCCTCCCTCCGAGCACCTTAACCTTGACTAAGAATTCCTCCGGAAGAAAACTCTAGGATAGATAGCCAAACAAGGAGCAGTGCATCAATCCCCAATGATAACACATCACAAAAGCTGATCAGATAGTCCCAAACCCTAGCCAAGAGATATCCAAGCCAAAAATTGAAACTAGTTATTGCTGCAGCTGCACCTGCAACTCTCCTCCAAACATGCGCACCAGACTGCAACTGCAGTGCGCACCAACTGGGAAACTGCAATCCTGAGATGTGGCAAATGAGAACTGGCGCCCTATATTTATAGTAATCCTGCCAGTTTGTTGGGGCTGACTTCTCTTTCTGGGTATGTGTCTGTTTAGTATATTATTATTAATTATGGCCGACTTCTTCTCTTGGAGGCTAATAGCCTAATATAAATTTTCTTCTTGAGCTGACAAGGCTTCTAGGGTTATTAGCCAACTCATTAGGGTTTCTCTTGCTTTCCAGAATCTTCTATTCTCGTCAGGTTCACACATGGGGGTAAATACCTCCCGCAACTACCATAATATTAACACTCCCTCCTAGCTAGAGAGGTATTTACAGGTAATGGACT
>SNQJ01S0058488.1:85088-95561 GCA_010110895.2 Picea sitchensis
GTCTACTTTAAGAAATTGAATAATGGCATATTCATTATCTTAGTATTGTATGTTGATGATATGATTTTAGCAAGGAAAAGCATAATTGAGATCAATAGGTTAAAGGATCAGATGGCTAAGATGTTCAATATGAAATATCTAGGAGCAACAAGGCATATTTTGGGCATGGAGATATTTAGAGACAAGAGGAATGGTAAGATTTGGTTGTCGCAATAGAAGTATGTTGAGAAGATACTTTTGAGGTTTGGTATGAATGATGTGAAACCAGTTTCAGTCACTTTGGCTTCCCATTTTAAGATTTCTTCAAGTTTATGTCCTAGTACAAAAGAAGAAAAGGAATATGTGTCTCAAATATCATATGCTAATGCAGTAGGAAGTCTAATGTATGCGATGGTTAGTACAAGGCCAGACATTTCACATGCAGTTGGGGTTGTCAGCAGGTTTATGGAAAATACAGGTAAAGAGCACTGGGAAACAATGAAATAGGTGCTTCAGTATCTAAGGGGCACAAGTGATTACTATATCACGTATAATAGTGGTCGTGAGTTAGTCTGTGGATATGTTGATTTTGATTTTGTAGATGATTTGGACAAGAGAAGGTCAACTTCAGGGTATGTCTTTACTCTTGCAGGTGGAGCTATTAGTTGGATGTCAAAGCTACAGAACATTGTCGCTTTATCCACTACAAAAGCAGAATATGTAGCTGCTTCACATGCTTGCAAAGATTCAGTTTGGTTGAAAGGTTTGTTTGGTGAGTTTGGAAGGATGTAGGAAAAAGTAAAGTTACTTTGTGACAGTCAGAGTGCTATTCACTTGGCTAAGAATTCATCCTACCACAGTAAAACAAAAAATATACCTATCAAGTACCATTTTGTAAGATAGGTCATTGATGAAGGTGGAGTCTCTCTTAAGAAAGTGCATACAAAAGAGAAATGCGGAGACATGTTCACAAAACCAGTATTGCTAGAGAATTTACGATGGTGCTTGGCTTCTCTTGGCTTAAAGAAAAGGTGTTGAACAAAAGAAGGAGCAAGGTATCAGGTTAATTATTGTCAAGGTGGAGATTGTTGAATATGCCAACGAATTTCCCAGATTTGGTAGGTATGAGCAGATTCAGTGGAGCCTATTTTGTAGTAGTTTGTTCAACCAAATCTACCAATTTGGTATGAACGCACAAGTTTAGAAAATAGTTATGTAACTAATCTAAATCTGTTCATTATTTATGTAAGCCCGTAGAGGTAGACATGAGGGTGAGATGAGTGTGAGCCTACTGTAATCTCCTTGATCTGAATAATAAGACAACCGATACCTTTGCTTGGTGGACGTAGCCCAACGTTTGGGTGAACCACGTAAAATCTCTGTGTTTTAATTCCTTGCTTGAATTATGATATTTGTGTTTATTCATTTGCAAATTATAACAGGTTAAAAACTAAATCTATGAACATGAGCAATTTTTTTGTTTTTTGTTTTTCTTCTTAATGGTGTTAAAATTATGAACCCAACGAAACTTTTGGATTTTCCGTTTAGGCCAAAAGTGAATTAGTAGTTTGTTTGGGACAAAATGTATGGATTTTCATATAAATGATTTTGAGTAGAGATAAATGGAAAATTATTATTAAAATATTTTTTTAATTTTTTTATGTTTGAATAAAGTAATAAGATTTAATTGTCAATTGAGTGTAATTTGAATGGTTGTGAAAAATGATTGTTATCCTCCTCACTCAAATTCAATTCTCATAATGACATGAATAAAAGATCATAATGAGTATGTTGTAATGGATTAGAGCCTATATGTATTAGAAAGTTGAGTTTGATTCTTAATTGAATACCAAGGCAATTGCTATTTCCAAGGGAAAAATATTCCTTCATATGGAAAAAAAAATCATAAAATTTAAGCCATATGCATTATTTCGCATTAAGAAAGAGTTGTTTTTTTTAAACCGATTTAAGAATTTTTTGGCATGAAATATTAAATAGGACATCCCATTATCATTACTATTATTGTCTTCTTATTTTAAAATGGCAAATTCCTATAATTGTCTTCTTATTAGTCCCTGTTGTAGGCAAAGAGGGACTATAGCGATCGATAAATCGTTGACCTGGTGTTAAATTGTGCATTGACCAGAAATATTTGCATATTATCTATTGTTGGAACAAGGGAAGTGAAAACATCGATTTTATATAATACAAAGTACCATGTTTGTCAAGATATGATTGGACAATGGATTGGAGGTCTTATTGCCGGCTTCGCTATTCCCAATGTTATATTTGTTGGCATATCCAAAGTATTTGAATCGTATAAGGTATTTTCGAATCATATATTTTCTTATGCATTGGTGGAAGCTGGATTAATTCTAGCATTAGTTTGAATGTTTCCTTAAGCATTTCCTGTTGGCTTGAATACATTGTCTACCATATTACTATGTCTGATTTTTGATTTATTGTTGCGTGCTTCGAGAGAGGAGGCTTGCCACGCTGCATTTTTTCTTAAATGTTTGAACAGGGCTAGGCCCTTAGACGGTCCTGACAGTCTTAAGTGTTTACCTAACAAATCTGGCAGTCTTAAATGTTTATTGTACAAGTGCGTTGGAATACAATTTCATTCCATTTTTTGATGGTAGGCAGACATCTTCCATCGATTTCTATATAATAAAAAGTACCATCTTTGTAAAGATGTGATTGTACAATGGATTGGAGGTCTTTTTCTCGGCTTTGCTATTCCCAATGTTATATATGTTGGCATATCCAAAGTATTTCATCGTATATGGTCTTTTAGAATCATTTATTTTGTTATGCAATGGTCAAAGGTGGATTAATGCTAGCATTAGTTCGAATGTTTCCTTTAGCAATTCCTGCTATCTAAAATACATTGTCTACCATATTAGTATGTATGTTTTTTGTTTTATTGTTGCGGGTTTCGAGAGAACAGATCTGCCACGCTGCATTTTTTCTTGAATGTTTGTACAGGGCTAGGCCCTTGGGTGGTCACGGTAGTCTTAAGTGTTTACCTAACCATTTGAATGTTTATTGTGAAAATTCCTTGGGATATAGTTATGTTCTATTCTTTTATGGTTGACATCGCTGCTCCAGTGGTCGATGATTTTTCACTGCTTCATTCTAGGATTGTTGTTCTTGTTTGATTCAACTTTGCAAAGTTGAGGTCCTGCAGCTGCAGTTGGACATCTTTGTCATTGTTCACTGGTTTGTTGTTCTTCAACTTTCCAAGCTCTTTGACCTGTTATTGCGGTTTCTAGTTTTCGGGGCTGACCTCTTGTTATTCCTCGTTGACGGGTAAGTTTCCTTCTTGTTGTTTTTCAATGGTGGGGGTCCCTGGCTCCAAATTATGTTGCAGATCATCTTTGTCTCTGCTCTTAATTTCTGTTCCTGGAAGCCATGCATCTTCATATGCTGACAACGACGTTCATAGTTGTTTGGAAAATTGCAATGCGAAGGGGTTCTCGAAAAATAGTTGTAGATGCAGGGAAAGATTTTATTCTGTGGGTCGGAAAACTGTGCCCACCTATTGTGTTTCTGCCCAGTAAATTTATGGTGTTATTTATTTGCATTCTTTCTTATGTTTTGTGCCCAGTTTTTGTCTTGTGGTTTTCCTATTTTGCTTTCCTTTTTTTTTTGGGTGTTATTTTTTTTTTCACCCTTTTCTCTGTTTTCAGACAAACTGAAAGAATCTAACAAACACCTTCAAAATCAGAGTTGAGGGGATGGAAGAAGTAATATATGTTGATTCGCATGAAATAGATAAAAATTCCATTATACATGGCAGCATTGACATGGCTTTGCATAGCAATGGCCTCTTTAGATTCGATGCATTCTCGTATATTGCAGGGGATTGCCTTTTTGATAGATTCCAGGTTCTTCTGCATTTTGGGTATTCATCGACTGAGTTGCGCTATGGATTGATAGATTATTTCTTGGCCTGTTTAAAAAATGGCAACACAAAAGCAACGAACTCCTATGAATATGAACTAGAATCTGATTTTCTTCGGTAGTTGCACAAAATACATGATGTCACTACATATTTTTCAAAGATGCGGTTGTCTGCATTTGCAGCTCTGCCTGCACATGAAAGGGGACTATGGGGAGACACATTTTGTATACGGTGACTATCTAACTAGTTGAATATATCGGTTGGAATATGGTCATTGACAAGAAAAAGAAGATATCTATTATTCAACAAAGGTGCCTCTGGCAATCCATATTGCATCTTGTTCCATGACGCCAATGGTCTCAGTGGTCATTATGAACCACTCCTGTACAGAAAAATGTCCATGTGTAATGTTGAAGTAGCTCATATTTACTTTTCCTTATTTTTCAAATACCTTGAATCACAATGGGAACATATTATGCATCGCATAGATAGCCATGGTTTATAGGTGGCAACAAATGTTGTGTCTAACTATGGAGATAGTCTGTTTAATGAAAATTGTTGTTTGGTAGCAGCGGAGTTTGATGTACAGTCGCTGCGGCTTTACACCGTGCAGTCGTTTTGCAATGCAATTGTGGGCGGCATCCAACAGGATTTTAGGTGCTTGCATCAACACCTTTTTCCATATCTCCTGGAAAATATGGTGGTAGTTGGAACTTGGCAGGAATACCTTGTCAACATGGCGCTTCCATATGAAAAAGGAAATGTGGAGGGTTGTAGTTTCTATTTCCAATGGTTGTCTATGATATTCAGAGTAAATTTCCAGGTTTGGTCGGCGTTGCTAGATGGCACTGTCCATTCTTGGTTTACTGATTCAAATTACGATCGAACATTTGACATCCTCTCATTGAAAACAGATACAACACATATCCATTATGAACCTTTTCTTCGACATATCCGTGGTTTAGGGTTGGATGTCCATGTGACCCAAACTGCATCGAATTTGCATATGCGCAGAATGATTTTTAGTGAGAATGAAACTCTTGTTGGTTCCGATATGGCCATAGAGGGCTTGAACAAAAAAACTACGTGTGAAATTCATTACAGTTGTGATGAGCCCATACAGGGATTAAACAAAAAACCTAGAGTAAGTTATCAGAACTTGAAAAAAAATATGTGTCAAATTCATCCCAGTTGTGATGAGGCCACACGGGCCTTGAAAAAAAAAAGTAGGCTATGTTATCAACACCTGGGTTAGAGTGAAATTCATCGCAATTTCCATCAGCTCATCGTGCCCTTGGGAAAGAAACATAGACTAAGTCACCACAACTTGAAAAAGGTCATTCGTGAGAGAAATAAATACATTGCCATGCTTCCTATTAGAGAGAAAGCCACATATGAGAATCTAAATAAACTTGTCCATGCAGAAAAGAACAAAAACATGTGCGCTCACATATCCTAGAATGGTCATGCAACCGTCACATTTTGTGCACTAGCAACAACATCATGGACTATTTGCAATGAAAACCAGGAAACATTTTCCACCCATACTTTCCTGCGAAAGAAAAATGCAACACAGATGTACATGAAAGAAATTAAAGATACTCCTTCCATTGCATGTGCAATTTGTGAGCAATTGAATTTCTCAAAAAACAACAAGTCTTTCAAGGATGCTTTGCAAGCAGAATACTTCTAGTTGACAGTGCACGATAAATCATTTTCCAGTGGCAAAATTTTTCTTCCATGCAAACGGTCACCTCAACATGGAAAACTTCCACAGCTCCCAATGCCTGGCCAAATAAGATGTAATTCACCACTACCGGATGTAAGTGTGCTTACGAAACTTGAGGAGAGAGTTGGCTCTCTCCAAATTGCATTTACTTGAATGAGGCCTTTGGGCTATAAACGACTCTAGATGGGCTTAACAAGATCAATTATTAATGTGTCTATTTAAGTAGATGTTGTACAAAGACTCTTGCCACAATTCATTAACAATACACTGACAATTGTCATGTCTCTGAAAAGACGCTTGTGATACAAAAATGCATATCAGACAGGCAAAGTGCCTGTGCATGCTGTTATGAAAGCATTAAAGTAATTATGTTCGAGGGACCTGTAGAAAGCACAGAACATTTATATAAATGACAACTGGAACAATGTTCTTGCAGAAGAGATTAGCAACTCCACAAACACTTTCAAAAATCCTATTGAATTTGATACAAGTGATGAATAAGAGAATGAAATGCGTGTTGAGACATTGGTGCATGGAATTCAAGGACAAATTCATTGAGGAAATGAACTTTCCAACACTCTTCTATGGAGATGCAGGTTCCACTAATATCACAGATCGATTAAGTTATCATAAAATAGTCCAATGGGAGATGCTACATTCAAGCCCCAATCCCAGTCTATATGACAAATGCATTTCAATTTCCAGGAATATGTAACAAAGTCTTATGTTTTCCATATTTTCGAAATAAAACTATTCTTTTGTCTTGTCATATATTTATGTGTTGCTACCATTTTCTCTTTAGCTATGCTGAATGTGAAGACATTCTATTTATTTTATTTCAATTATCTTCCTTTCTGATGCCACCTGTCCTTTAGAATGTTTCTGACAAAGGCCCTTACAATTAAAATAGTCCGAACTCCGGTTGTAAATTTGTATATCGCCGAACTCTGGGTGTTCTTTGTAGGCCATGGAACAATAGAGACCAATTTTTCAGCCCACCAGCTCCAGAACCCGCAATCCAACAGCTGACTAACTATGGATTCAAGGCTCCGTCCATGCTCTATCAAATCTCATCCCCATAGCTTATAAAAGTACATATTTCGTATGTATAAAAGTAAATATCTTATTTTTAAAATTACATCTTTAGTATGTATAATTTATGGTCTCTAGGGACCTTTAACTTTATAAATTTCAATTTCTTCTCTCCAAGAGCCCTTGTTTTAAGGAAAGCTAATTCGACAATGTTGTTTTTTTTTGTGCTTTTCTCCACTAAATTATGTAACAAGTGTCACTACTATTTTTTTTGTGTTTTCTTGTCCATGACCCTATGTAAAAAAAGTATGGTAATGATAAAAAAAATTGACGCGAGGCCCTTAAAATTGAAATTGTGCCCGAGTCCGATTGTCAATTTGTATATTGTGGAACTATCGGTTCTTTTTTGTAGGACACAGAACAACAAAAAATCCCAATTTTCAGCCCCCCATCCTGAGAACCTGCTATCCAAAAACTGGCAAATTATGCTATGACGGCTCCATCCATGCTCTTTAACATCTCATCCCCATGCTGTATAAAAGTACATATTTCCTATGTATAAATATAAATATCTACTTTGTAAAATTACATATTTTGTATGTATAAATTATGCATATTTTTCCTTGCCTGGTCATTTTCAAAATTACATATGCGGTAAATCACTCACTCAAATTTCACATATCATATTTCACACACACACACACACACACACATATGTTTCTTTAAATTTACTGGAATATGTAAGATGTTTTATTATTTTTTCTACATAAATGTCATAAAATTGTGTTCACTATTTTATCTTTACCAGCTGTCCTGCTTACTTCTTGCCACAGAGGTCATTACAACTGATTTAGTCCAAACCGCGCTTGTCAATTTGTATATCGTGGAGCTCTGGGTATTCTTTGTAGGCCACAGAACAACAGAGGCCCATTTTTCAGCTTGCCAACCAGAGAACCCGCGATGCCAAAAAAACTGGCTAGCTATGAATTCAGGGCTTTGTGCATGCTCTATAAAATGGAATCCCCATAGTCTATAAAAGTACATATTTTGTAAGTATAAAAGTAAATATCTTCTTTATAAAATTTCATCTTTGCTATGTATAGTTTATGTTGTCCAGGAACCTTTAATTTCATAAATTTCAATTTCTTGTGTCCAGGAACCCTTGTTTTAAGAAAAGCTATTTCGGGAATGCTAGTTTTTTTGTGCTCTTCTCCACGAACCTATGTGACTGACGTTACTACTATTTTTTTTGTGTTTTTTGTCCACGGGCATATGTAAAACATATGTAAAAAACACTATTTCGAGAATGCTACATTTTTTTGGACACAATGCCCTTAAAATTCTAATAGTCTGCAAGTCCAATTGTCAGTTTGTATATCGCGAAAACTATCGATGCTTTTTGTAGGATTGGGAAGAACAGAAGCCCAATTTTCAGCTCGACATCCCAAGAACCCGGCATCCAAAAATGGCTAAGTATGGAATGAGTGCTTCGCTATGTAAAATTACATATTTCGCTTGTCAATTTGTATATCGCGGAACTTTGGATATTCTTTGTAGACCACGGAACAACACAGGCCCATTTTTCAGCCCGACAGCCTGAGAACCCGTGATGAAAAAAACTGGCTAAGTATGAATCCAGGGCTCTATGCATGCTCTATAAAATGTCATCCCCATACTCTATAAAAGTACATATTTCATATCTATGAAAGTAAAAATCTACTTTATAAAATTGCATCTTTCGTATGTATAATTTATGCTATGCAGGAACCTTTAATTTCATAAATTTCAATTGCTTCTGTCCAAGAACCCTTGTTTTAAGAAGCATCCAAAAACTGACTAAGTATGGAATGAGGTCTTTACTTTGTAAAATTACATATTTTGTATCTATAAATTATACTGTACATGAACCTTTCATTTCATAAATTTCAATTTCTATTGTGTCGACGATCCCTTCTTTTAAAGAAAACTAAGTCAGGAATGGTAAATTTTTTTTGTGTTTTTTCTCAACAAACCTATGTAGCAGACATTACCACTATTTTTTACAATTGAACTAGTCTGAACTCATCTTGTCAATTTGTATATCACGGAACTTTGGGCATTCTTTCTAGACCACAGAACAACACAGGCCCATTTTTCATCCCTGCAGTCTAAGAACCCACGATGCAAAAAACTGGCTAACTATGAATCCAGGGCTCTGTGCATGCTCTATAAAATGTCATCTCCATACTCTATAAAGTACATATTTCGTATCTATGAAAGTAAATATCTACTTTATAAAATTGCATCTTTTGTATGTATAATTTATGCTGTCCAGGAACCTTTACTTTCATAAATTTCAATTTCTTGTGTCTAGGGAGCCTTGTTTTAAGAAAAGTTATTTCGACAATGCTAGTTTTTTGTGTGCTCTTCTCCACGTACCTATGTAACAGATGTTACTACTATTTTTGTGTTTTTTTTCGACGACCGTATGTAAAACATATGTAAACAATACTATTTCGGCCATGGTTAACTTTTTGGATAGGATGCCCTTAAAATTCTAATACTCCGCAAGTCAAATTGTCAGTTTGTATATCACGGAACTATTGGTGCTTTTTGTAGGGCACGACAGAACATAAGCCCAATTTCCATCCCGACATCCCGAGAACCCGCCATCCAAAACTAGCTAAGTATGGAATGACGACTCTGCTTTGTAAAACTATATATTCTCTATGTATAAATTATTATGTCCAGGAACCTTTTATTTCATAAATTTCAATTTCTATTCTATCCATGATCCCTTGTTTTAAATAAAACTAAGTCAGGAACGCTAAATTTTGTTTACGTTTTCTGTCAACAAACCTATGTAACAGACATTGCTACTAACTTTTACAATTTAAATAGTCCAATCTCCGCTAGTCAATTTGTATGTTGTGGAACTCTGGGTATTCTTTGTAGGCCACGGAACAACAGAGGCCCAATGTTAAATTTGTTGGACATGATTCCCTTAAAATTATAATAGTCCAGGAGTCCAATTGTCAGTTTGTATATTATGGAACTATTAGTGTTTTTTGTAGGGCATGGAAGAACAAAAGCCCAACTTTCAGCTCGACATCCCGAGAACCTGCCATCCAAAAACTGGCTAAGTATGGAATGATGGCTCTGCTTTGTAAAATTACATTCGGTATGTATAAATTATGTTGTCGAGGAACCTTTCATTTCATAAATTTCAGTTTCTAGTGTCCACGATCCCTTCTTTTGAAGAAAACCAATCATTCGGATTATTTTCGGCACGAAATGAGATCGAAGTTATAATAAAGAAATGCACAGAGATATCGCAGATATTAAATAATATAACATAAATATATCAGATATGAAACCATAAACATAGAGATATAGTAATACACGATTTCTATTAATGAAATAAATGTATAGAGACTGTAAAAATACAGAGTGAAAGACTCGTTAGAATGGTGGCATCTTATCTCTGAGAAGAGATGTGATGGCTACTCGCATTCGCAAGAAGATGAGTAAAATGAGGCTCTGAAGGCCTTTTTACAATAAACAAGAATGCCAAAAACCCTAGACATCCAAAAACCTAACCCTAGGAGATGAAGCACCAAAATTCATGTGGGCCCCGTTTAGGTAAGTTAGTACATCAACTTACCGGGGTCGTAACTTTTGCATATGATCTCTGTTTTAGGCGTATGATAGCTCGTTGGAAAGGTATCACCGAGGATATTAATTTTGGGGGCTCAATTATGCATTCGAATATCATTGAGAACCTTGATCTCAAAAAACCTTCATTTAGGCCCTCAAAATGGCCCCAGAAGTTAAAACCTGCTAAAAA
>SNQJ01S0058489.1:9799-33805 GCA_010110895.2 Picea sitchensis
AAGATTGGTTGTTGTCATTGATGTCAACCCTAGTCATGGGTTTTGGACCACAAGATTGATGAAGGTATTTGGACATGAAGGAAAATGCACATGCATATACAACACCAATGGATTTATAATATACACCATGTTGCTTCCGGTGGTATATGGCACGCCACGTCGATCTTCATGGTTGAGGAGAAATGAATTTTTGAAGATGACAAAGTGAATTGAAGAAGGAAGTACATGAAGGCCTTGAAGATAATTAAAGAAAAGAATTACAAAATAAGAAAGTGTCAAGTCGGCCCTAATGCTAAAAGGAAGTGACATAAATGGTATAAATAAATATCATTATACATTCATTTTATACACAAGTCAAATTTTAGAGGAAAACAGAAGTAAAGAAGGCCGGATTTCAAGGGAGGATGAAGTCTTTTGGTGATGTGTTCTAAGGTATGTTATTTTCAGGTCATCTTACCATTTTTTCTATAATGTGTTTTATAGAACGATTCAAATGGTGAAATTGATATGGTACTGAGAATACATATCAAGGTACATGTGGTAAAAGTTTCATCTCTTGATTCACTATCATTATGGAGATACACTCTGTGGAAGATAGGGTTTTTGACCAATCCTGAAGCTAGTCAATAAACATGTGTTATGGGTAAAACAGTCATAACTTACTCATAGAGAATCCAAATGAAGTGGGACACATAGAATTGGAAAGAGTACTGACTTTAGTTTCATGTGTGCGAGTTTCAAAATCTGATGTTAAATATTGAACATGGGGAATTCTGTACAAGTTTGGTCTCCTGAATAAACCAGAATTGAACAAAGTCTACCATTCTCTCTATAACTTGTTTTTGGGGAGGATTCAAGGAGTGAAACTTGGAGAAGTTTCAGAGAATACATTGAGTAATATTATCTATAGGATCAAAGTATTCCAAGAATTTATGAATTTCAGAAATTGAAGAAGTCTCGGGAAGCATTATCAAGTTCTATGTGATGGTTGGTTGATGGTGATGATTTAATGTAAAATTTTATTATCTCTCATATATTATTTGGTGTAAGGAAGGGGAAAGGATGGAGAGTTCAACTCTCTCTTGATATTGGAGGATTGTATCTTCCTCTTGGAGGTTTATCCCTCCCTTTACGTTTGGAAGTTGTAGCTACCTTTGGAAGTCATTACTTCCCTTGAACAATAACTATTGATTATTTATCATATATTGTGCATGGTGTATTGTGGTCTATTGGTTTAACTCTTATACTATTGTTCATTGATCATTGGATATAATTGAACGGTTTAATTATAAGTTGAAAAAGGGTTTAAATTCTACTTGATACCGATTCACCCCCCTCTCAGTATCAACACAAAATAAGTGGTCATCCTTATTCCTCAATGATCATTAGTCTCTCAACAAGGTAGGAATGAGTTGAGTTAACTTGGTTTAAACCATTCTACCATTCCCCTACCAAAGAAATTTGAATGTTTGAAGGGCATTTGTGAACATGGCATCCTTCTTACCTACTAAAATATAGTACTTGAAGGGTATGAATAAGTATGGAACCCTTGGTACTTACTAGAAAGAAGTACTTGAATGAAATGGAGAAGCATGACATATTTGGTATCAATCATAGTTATTATGCATATATGGAAAAATTGTTTGATTAGTATATGCATTTTATTTAAATCGGGAAAGATAAATAAATGCATAAGTAATTGATTGAGAATATAGGTTATTGCAAATTTCATGAAAATAAAAAATAAATTATTTTATTTAAAATTTATTAGAAAAATGAATGTATTTAGAAATGTGCATGAAATAAAAGAAACATAATTTTAATTAATTCAAAAAATAATTACCTATGCACCAATAAAATAAGGAGAGGAAAAAGGAAAAAGTAATTCAAATTTAAATGGATAGTGGAAAAATATACATAGACTTGTGAAATACTAATGAAAGGATTTGATTAAAATAAAGTAGTAATTATATGTGCATCCACTCAAATATGAAAAGGGGAGGAGATCAAGGGAACATCTAAGAGTAAAAAGACATATAAGACTAAAAATAGTAAGAGTGGTTCTTGGGTGACGAATAATCATTATTTTATATTTTTAAATGAGGAATTAATTGTTCACTTGTGCATGTGAGTGACACATGGGTGGATGAATAATAGGTAGTTAATAATTAAATAAATTACATATTTTAAGGATTTGTGTCTTGAGCCACAAATCCTATGAAAGAAGGCTTGAGCTAGGGAGCTCACACACTTTTTCTCCCTAAAGCTAGATGGTTGTCATAATGAAAATTTTTCTATTGGTGAGTTTTTGTCGAGTTCGGTGTATTGGAAAGTGTGATTGAGGTGGGGTTTCCTCATAATCTTGATAGTTGCACTTATTTTTTAATTTCTAGCACTGTACCTTTCATACAACCCTATAGTAGCTCAGTGGTCCCTATGGGAAGGAGATTACTCATTAGGAATCGATAGGGTGGTCAGTTAATGGAATGCCTGACAATTGGAAAGATGAAATAAAGAGGAATTTAAGCTTGTAAATCAAAGTTGGACTATTTGAGAATCAATACTAAGATATCCCCACACTTGCATCAACACCTGTTTCTATACATAACCCAATCACATTGGGACCTATGGTGTGTTTAGTCATAGGTATTGTGTCCAACCCCAAAAATATTAGTTTCTACTTCCCATTCAACTAAGTCACTAGTTACTATTGTTCCTCATGGTGCTAAAATGACGGTGGGGGTGGATATTGGCATGGAACAAATAGATCACTCAAGTGAAAGAGGGGAAGGCCTAGAAAACATGGGCCTAATGGAAGTGTGGCATTGACCTTAGATCCATTTTCATCAGTTCAAGAATCATGTTCACCTACACATAAGAAAGGTATAGGGAGGTCACTAGGTTTTAGCAAGGAGCAACAATTAACTATCTTGGTAACCCCTTTCACTTCCTTTATATATTTTTTTTATTTGTGTTGAAATTTAAATTTTTGTATACATCCTTATGTCATGGAATATGAACTTCCTTCTATCTCGAAGATTTATCTTTAAATTTTGGTTTTCTGCATTTATTTTTGTTTTTAATATGTATCTTTAAGTAATTTACATTTTGTTGTTAAATAATCATCATTTTTGGCCACTGTACTTTATGTTTTAAATACTAAAACCCATATATTTGGACCATTTTTTTTTTTTATCAATGAAGCTATATTTGTCCTAATGGGAATTTCTAGATTGTCGATTTAATTTATTCAATCTTAACTAACTTAAAATTATCAAAGATTATCAAGGGAACTGTTGAGTTTCTCATAATTGTTGTTACACACAATTATTCATTCTTTTTCGTGTAGCCTAATTTGTCAAAAAAGGTTTCATAGAATATTGTTCCTAGTTGAAACTTCCAATCTAATGTATCTGAAGGTATACAATAGAAGTAGTAAAAACAATTGAAGGCAAGTTCAAATCTAGAGCATCATACGAGATATTGCAGCAGTTGAATCTCAATTTGAGTTTCATTCAATCTATGATAGTGACAATCATAGTTCCTAAATTGTATAATGAAAAAACATGTTTATGGTAAATATGAATTTCATTGAGAATCAAATGCTCTTCTGCTAGATTTCCATTGAGCTGAATTTATCAAGGTTAGTCTATGATTTCAAGTTTTCAACAAACTTGGACATAAAAAATACATTATTGTTATTCGAATTGGTTTAAATAAGGATCCAATACCAAAAAAATAGCATCACAATTAACTAAACACAAAGAGAATTTAAGGCTATCGTTACAATGTCTTAGAGTGCATGGTGTAAACATGGCGGTGGGCATGGTTGTTAGTATGGCATAGATAGAATTTCTCAAGCAAAAGAGGGGAATTCCTAGGAAATATGGGCTTGATGGATGTATGACACTGTCCTTAACTCCATTTTCATTAGTTCAAGGATTTGTTTCACCTACATAGAAGAGAAGTAGAGGGATGCCACTAGATTTTGGTAGGAAGCAATGGTTGGCTACTCTTAGTAACCCCTTGCACTTCCTCCATAGATTTTTTGATTTGTGTTGAAATTTGAATTTATATGGCCATCAATATGTCATGGTTTATGTACTTCTTTCTATATCTATTGATGTTTGAATATGTTAGGACCAAAATGGAAAACTCAAGAGGATATGGATCCCCCTATGTTTTTATAGAGGTGGTACTCTTCTTTGGCTGAAAAATATATCCTTGAATACTTGGGACTAGGGAGAATGCTATACAACAAAGCCTAGATATTTATTGTTGGGATTTATTCAATAAAATGGTTCTTCAATAACATGATTTGATCTTTATGTGCAACAAGTTGCTTTTAAAAATAGAAAGGATTGAAGGAGGGATTCAATATCAAAATATATGTGTGTTCAACATCATATATATAACCTTCTCAATCACATACAAATACATCCATATGTTCTTCATTAGAAAAAGGAGAGAAAAGTTTTGATCATCTAAAATAGTTTTAAAATATTATAACAGTTATAACATAATGGAATTTGATAAGAATGCTTCAAACATCTCACCCTAAAAAATCCTAAGATCTGAAACATAATTGAAATCATGCCCTGAAGTAACAATTCTTTGTGGAGTTTTATTTATTAAAAATTTTCAACAATATAAAAAATCTCTTACAGTCAAATTCATGGCTATAAATGCTCCATGATCACATGATAAATTTCTTTGAATAATACAAGAAGAACACTCAAGAACTCATCCTTGTCCCCAATTCAGAGATTCAAGCATAAAGCTAAGAGAGATGGTGTAGAAGAAGAAAAATAGTGGACACTATGGAGATTTATCTTCATTGATCAGAAGCTTCACTGCATATGATGTCTGTAACTTCTTATTTTTATCTTATTCCCCTAACCCTCCGATTATTGAACCTATGATTAAGTCCTTTCTTTCCCTTTAAAAATGAGATGTTCTAACTACTTGAGTAGTTAGGGATTTTATTTTCTTGAATTTCTCATACAATCTTCTTCTTGAAACATTTACTTTAATTAATGCCTCATTTAATTGTTTTAAATGAGTTCACATAATCAAAATCCGCATCTTTCAAATGAGTCCCTTTTTGTTCTTTAATAAAAAATTTCATATAAACTTTCATTTTCAAAAAAATAATTAATTGTCCTTTTAAAAGGAGGACTATAATTTAATTATATGGATATTATATTCAACGTTTTATCCATGGAAACCAATTTATATGTGATATTCATCATATTATCTTTGTAATGATATAAATTTTATCCAAATCCAACTCTCAGATCTTGTAACATCTTTCTGTTGTGCACACCCGATGTGAATTATTCTTTGAGGACATTTGCATGCAAGTGATCCAGTTCATTATGTGATTGACTGTTTCTCTTATGGATTATGATGATGAGACTGTGAGTTATGATGTTATGTTATGTTATTTATGTATAGACATGTGTAATTGACTAGTTTCTCCTGAGTGTGTAGGACGCTTGACAGATTGAGGATGTTGATAGTATCAATGGACCTCCTTGGACTCCAGATCGAGTCAGGGAGTGGACTGTATATCGTTTGATTATTTTTGTTATTGCATATGTGACATATGACGGGTTATATTATGATTTTGTTTATGGATCGATGGCATGTTTCGTTGATGGATGTAGGATGACAATTGCTTGCTAATCAGACTCACATTTGGAGTAAAGGAGTCATGCATGAAAACCATAGATATTGAGGAAGAGGTGTGGCAGTAGCCCTGCCACAACCTACTAGCACTACCATCATGGCTCGAACTGTAGGTTAATGATTACCTATTTCGAGAGATCCACGATGTCGTGAGGGAAGACTGAGACATTCGCTCAGGAAGATTCTAAGGGGCAGACAATAAGGCAGGTTCCTTATTCCTTAGAGGCCCTTAGTCTCCCACAAGGTTTCTTGATGGATTATTGACTCCAAGGGTTGGACATCTACCAAAATTAGTCAAAAGGAGAGTGGCACCCTTGGAGCACATAGTGCATCTTAAAGGGCACGTCACATAAATGAAACATGAATAAAGACGAGTGGCACCCTTGGAGCACGTAGTGCGTCTTGAAGGGTACATCATGATTTTTTTAAACACAAGTGAGTCAATGAACCTAGGTGCCTAGAAAACAATATCTTACTTTGACATGGTCAACCTTAAAATAATTATGTATAAGTAAATTTTATTAATTATAACTTTTCCCTTAAAATTTTGCTAAGCCTAGTTGAAATTAAAACCTAGGTCTAAGTAGGATATGAGGACACAAAATTAATTAAGCAATCGATAAAGGGGGGATGAAGAAAAATCAAATTTAAAATTTAAAATTTAAAGGAGAAAGAAATTACCTAAAAATTAATTGTTGTTTATGTGCAAAACTTGTTGAATTAGAACTTAGAAAAAAAGGGGAAATTAATGCTAAAAGGAATGGGGAACATAGAAAGGAATCTAGTTTAAAGAACTTTCCTAAATAAAACTCAACTAAGCTTTAAGAAAGGTTTCATTCAATAAAGGAAATTGAGGGAATAAAGGGACAACAAGGAGCATTTTTAGGAACACTTTTAGGTGGGTGAGGGAAAATTGGTAAATTAATTTAATTAATTAAAATGAATTTCTGGTGCAACTAAGGGATTGGGTGAAAAATGTATAGGGGAGAGTTTTCCTAATTAAAATTTAACAAAAATAATTTAACATGCATTTGGAAACCGGTTACTAAGATAAATTTATAAAAGTAATGGCAGAGAAGAGGAACGGATCACAACTAGCAAGCATAAGGTTATGCTGTCGGATTTTTCTTAACTGATTTTTCTTGTGGGAGTTGGGATACCCAACTCTAATAGAGAGTGGTAGCTCGAGCTTATGAGGCAAGTTGGGAGTTAGTTAATTCTCTGGTTTGTGTGCGTGGCCCCTTTGCGGCTCGAGGGGCTCAGGGGAAGAATAATACCCCTAGCATTGGTTGGGAGGTACCAGTGAGGTCTCAGCGATTAGCAAGCAGGGATTTGAACGGAGCGCAGACGCGTGACAACAACATCAGATTCTTCGAATTTGCTTACGGTACAAATGTCTAAATTTTGAAATTGTAAAGTAGTTAAATTTTCTATGTGGATTTATACGTAGATGGAAGTGGTATTGTTTTTTCTAGATCTGTGTGTGTGAATTTAATGGTTCCTTTCCCTTTTTATTTTTTTTCCTATACATTTTCCCAACTATAGACAACATTCACATATGAAACTCTGCCTATTGGGGTGTTCAAATCTCTGAGAATGTTTTCCTTTTCCACCTCAGATTCTTCATTTTTTTAATGCCCAGAACGTTCCAACTCGGCTCTGCTATTTGATATGATCCTTTCATGGTTTTTACTGTGCATTTGCAATTTCCCTTGGGTCTTATGACACTTTTACTCTGGGTTTTCCCTTCTTGAAAGCGATTTCACCTGTTATTGCTCAACGAAGGAATCCCATAGATTTCCTTATGCTTGATGCACCCATATTTTTAAAGAAAACCCAAATGTCCCTCTACAATTTGTTTTCCCCGGCGTGGATCTATGCCCTCACACCCTGATCATTTTTTCTTTTTAGTTTATCTCCAACCCATGTAAATTTGCTCATCCTCTCCCTTTATTTTGTTGCGTTAAATCTGTGATTATGGGAGTTTTCCTCCTAGAAATTTATCCAGTTGTTTATCCATCTCTTCATTGTTGACTAACGCCCAGGGAGTTTCCCATTTTATTTACTCCCCAACATCCTCTCTTCTGAGCGATCTTGTGTGTTTCTCTCCTTATCTTGTGGAGAAAATTGCCCAGTGATTTCTCTCCTAAACCCAGGCGTTTGCATTGATATCCCTTGTGTTTTGATCCTTCTTTGCCCATCATTCGACTGATGTCTCTGCGTGTCCAATTGGGTGATTTATTTTCATTCCTTTCTCCTCTGCGATTTTGAGGGATGCCCAGGTAGAACCCACATGAAATGTTTCCTCATCTCTGCATTTTTTCCAACCATAAACCCTCTACATTTCTTCCTTTGTTCACAAAAATATTTGGGGCCTTATGCTACCCAATCATGTAAAGATTATGGATTTGTCAACTGGTTAAGTTCTATAAAGGATTGAAACTCTACAATTGCGGTATTTCCCATGTTGTCCTTAGAATACAAACCCATAATTTATTTGAGCATTTATGTTCTGTTAATGTTTAATTTTTGAATTTTTATTTCGAAGTATTTGAATTCGTGGAACGATTTTGGGGCTGAAACTTTAGCTCGACCTTCCTGAGCACCTCTGCATTCATTTACTATCCCTTCCTTCAGGCTTAACCATTCCTAAATATATCTGCTTCCTGTAATAGTAAATTTGATTTTTTCAGAAATAGTTTCGTTTCAAGGTCCAGATCAAGGATCGGATCAGGTGTCATAATAAGTTCCATATGAAAAATGTCTCTCTTGAAATTATGGTGTCATTAACCTGTTTGTGTCTAGTTTCCCCTTTTACTTCCAGTTAATTGTTGTATTGATTTCCAGCCTTAAAAACAATGGTAACATCGTAGAGTAGAAGGGTGAGTCTAATTTGTTGATTAGCTAGACGTATACATAATCACTCACCTATTACTTGTTGGTGTCACTTCTTGACAAACCTTGTAACCATTTATTGTCCCTTCCTCTAAACTACATTTAATAAAAATCATTTTTGTTGCACCAAAAAATAATTTAAATTTTTGAGAATTTAAGTGTTGGATGGAGGACCGGATTAAGTGTCAGATGGAGGACCGGACCAAGTGTTGGATGGAGGATCGGATTAAGTGTCAGATGGAGGACCATATCAAGTGTCGGTTGGAGGGTCGAATTGAGGTCCAGAATGAATTCTAGAGATTTATGCACAGTGGATCAAGGGATGGGATAGATTCATGAACTCCACCTTGTTTCCTTACTATGGATCTGTGTTTTAGCCTCTGAATATTATTATTAATGGTCAATTAATATTTTCTTCCTAAAATTTTAAACATATTTATGAGATGTCATGTGAGTGTTTATTTTTGGTTTAATAAGACTTTTGATTCTTATATTATTGTTCGGTCTCCCTTAGTTCTGTTAATTGGTTTAAAGGTCAACATTGGCTTCTTTTTTTTAACTGTAAATAAAGAACTTGATCGTTTTTTCAACTATCCTTATATATGGGTATGCAGGTTAGCATATAAATTATCTTATCTAATTCTTAATTATGGGTTGACTTTTTATAGTTCTTGCAATGGAAATGTAAGATAGACTTGGAATCTTTCCACCTTTATCACTATGATGAACCCCTTAGTTCTTATAAATGGTTATTCCAACAGTGGGCTTCTTATTAATTGAAATAATGATTGACGTTTATTAGTTTTCTAAATTGAATGCTTAAAAAAAGGTAGCATTTAAATTTAACGCAGTGCTTAAGAAGATTGATCTTCTTGTGGTTCCTTGCAAATGTATATATATTATTTTAGCCTTTAGATTTCTGATATATATTCTTAGCAGATATTCCTTAATATGAAGATGTGTAGTTGAGTTACACAAGATTTAAATTATTTATGCTCCTTGGGTTAATACTCTTTATGTAAAATCCTCTTACTCATTTACACTCAATGTTGCTGGAAGATTTATTAAGTAGAGTCGAATATTATTTGCACTATGATGAATAATTGATGATTAGATGAGATTGATGAGCTAGTATGGATTGCAGTTTATGTTGGGCTATAGGAATTAGACACCTCATTGTTCCTTAGAACATTCGCCAGCCATGAGACCTTAAATGGTTTAAATCAATTGGAACCTAATCTTGAGCATCACTTATGTGTTCTGGAGGTCCTAACCTTGTAGGGTAGGTCAGACGAGTAGCATACTAATTCATTCGTATGATTATATTAATGAGATGAGAGGAGACATTTATCATTCGTATTGTTATGTGTCATCATTTATTGTAGGGATGCAATGATTATGGGATGCTATTTATTCGTGTTAATGCATCAATATGTGTATCGTTGTTCATGGAAATAATGTGTCGGATTATGTCGTGAATGATTGATAATGTGTTGAAATTGTTTCATTAATTTATTGGATTATGTGTCAATGGTATAGTTAATAATTGTGATGTATATTTCTAACGCAGAATTAAAAGAAAAAAAATTACGTCATTTTTTTTGTCGTAACGGTGGGGTCATTATAGATCTCAAGATATGACCTCGTGAAGTCAAGATGTCAACCAGATTTATCAGCAAGGCATAAAAATGTTGTTGACTGATATTTTATTTTTTTAGAATCTCTTGGAACTTTTCATATCTCAAAACCTAGCCCATAATCTTATCATAGAAATACCTTTCCAACGCTATAAATTTTTCATGATTCCATCACCAGTAGCTCAAGTTATGGCCTCTACAAAATCGTGACTCAACAGTCGTTCATTAATTTTGATGGGTCATTATGGACCCTTAGATTGTATTTCGACCTCCTTTGTTAAAATTTCAACTTTTTCTTCAAAAATTTATCCCACATGCATTGGGATTTTGAAATCTTCAACATGTATAATACTAAGTGGGTAATACACTTGGTAAGAAATAAAAAGAATCTTATGGAGATTTATGGGTCGACCCCTTAAGAGATTAATTAAATAATTAATATTTTGTTAAACCCAATCATCTTCCACCCATTCCCAATCAACACTAATGAGTCATCCAACCAAATGTCTCCACATTTCATCAATAGTAAGCTTCCACATGTCACCAATAAGATCATTCGATGTGTCATCCAATAATAGTGTGACATGTGTCACTCTCCATGAGTTTCCATGTGGCACCAATAATCAAATGCCATGTCATCCAATTGTGGGATGCCACTTGTAATTTTCTCATTGGATGGCATGTGGAACAATTTAATTGGTTGTTGGTTCTTGGATTTAATTTTAGTTTAATTTTAAAATATGTATAAAATATAAAAGGGAAAGGGATGAGAAGGGGGTAAATAAGGATATTGTAGGGGGAAGGAATATTTGTATATGGTGGAGGTTAGGGGGTGGGAAATGTATCGCATGGGTGAGAATATTTGAGGAAGGAAGGTGAGGGGGTGGGGGAGTATGGTCGGTCCACCGAACCACCATGAAGTGGAGAGAAATGATTGTTTTGAGGGGGAGAGGTAAGGTAGTTAAAAGGGGAGGGTTTGTAGGTATCACATATGGATGAGTGACGTAAGGTGAGGTGACGAAGAGGTAGTTTGTAGTCCATTGAGGTTAGGTTGTTGGGTTGGGAAGTGAGGGGGTATGGAGGTATCATGAATCTTACATCTCGACAAGTAATGAGTCTGCCAACTCACTAAGCATTAAAATAAACTAAGTATGGGGAATAAGTGTGGAGCATGAGGGGTAAGTGTAGTGAAAAAGGAAAATATTCCCAAGATATATACACAAGATATATGGTGGTGAATTCCATGAAATAATATAATAAAATGGACATGTTTCCTAGATATCGTAATTTCAATAAAAAATATTTTTTTTGCACATTGAAGAAGCACTCTTTCCATCTTAGATGCAAACCTGGATATCTTGAGCATACGAACTTGGATTTTGAATCCGAAAAATGTGTGACGAATTTGTGACCAAGGGATATGCAATGAACTAATTCTCATTCAAAAAAATTCTTATTTTAATATCATTGTTTTATTATTCCGGGAGTGGGAAAATATAAATGACCATTTTTTTGTCAACAACTAGATCCAACTGTGGGACATTGACCTCCTGTGGGTTGTTGAGAACCCATAATATGTAAACCAAATTCCTTCTCCATTGGGATATGGAGTCATATTCAAAATGGATTCTTGTAATTCTTCTTCTTTCATGTAGTTATCTTCAAATTTCAATATAGGGACTTCCTTATTGTGCAAAACTTGAACTTAAGAAACAAAATATGTGTTAGAAAAACAGGATCGCGTAGCAATAAAATAAGACAAATGTGGAAATAAAAAAAATAGAAGATATATAATACAATAGAGACAGAGATATACGGGGTTCACCCAGTGTGGGCTACATCCACTAGAGAAATTGTCAGGTTCTTCCTTTTTATTATCCAACAAAATGAAGGGATACAACCTACAACACACTCGTTGTAACTTCATCATCTTTCTCTCACAGTCTCCTCTCTAAGAATACAATAATCACCCTTATACACATCCATAATACAATTCCCTCATAAAAGAGGGTTGTCTTCTAGGGAAAAAAACCATAACATGACTTCTACCATCAGATCTGTGACCTTATAATGAATGGTCAAGATTCACTACGAAATTACAATAGTTTACAAGGAAATTTTCCCCAAAAACATTTCTCTTGGGGGTCCTCCCCCAACCAGAGGGGTAGGTCCCCCCCAGACCCCCTTCATTTGGGGGCCATCCCCCGAACCCCCGATAGAAGGGGGATAGGAATACCTGCATATAAATCAAGGAGATAATCAAGCTCCATAACCAACAATATGTACATACATGATATACCTACCCTATCTTACTTGGAAGAAAGGGGAACCTTAGGTATAGGTAGATTTCCAATGGAGTCATTCAAGCATACAACTAATCTTTGGAATGAACTCCAAAACTATGAAACATATTGATACTTGTACCAATGATTCAGGGGCACTCTTAATGTATACTAGAGAAACATTAAGCCAGATGCACTCAAAATATGATTTCATTTCTTGGCCCACAATTCTTTGAAACTGTGATTTAATGAAATTAATTCTTGGTTGCTCAAGAATATTATTGTATTTGATTGGATGAGGAATTTCCAATCTTAGAGTACATTCATCTTTTTTCTTATCTCCAACCACTTCCAAGGTTCTTGATTCATAAACAATGTCTTGAAAAGACTCTTCCTTCATTTAATGAAAATCTTGATCATCATTCTTCTCAAGATTCATTTATTTCACCAATTCATCTTGCTGCAAGTGATCTTACAGCTTTTCATCATCTGTTGTAAGGAAAAAATATTCTTGTAAATTTGATGGAGGCTCTTTTATTTCATTCTCAAATTTGTTGCTTGAAATATATTCACATGGAGTATATAGGAGTATGAAATTGTCTTCCTGCAAATTGGAATTTTCATCTTCATCTTCAACAATATGACTTGACTCAGAAAATTCCTCCAATCTTTGGTTATATTCTTCTTCAAAATTAGTCACTTCATTATCTTACGTACATATAGGAGATGATGGGTGGGAAAAAATTTCAAGAAATAAATCTTCTAATATGTCCCAACTCGTAATGGTACCAGGCAGAAATGAGTGGGACCATTCAAGAGAATTCCCACATAGAATTTGTAAAAATAGTCATCATATAATATTGTCTTCAGTAATATTAAAAATTTGACATACACAATTGAATCCATACAAATGTATGTTTCTCTGCATCCTCCAAAGTATTTTCAAAGAATATAGAAAAGTTTTCCATTGGAATATTGGGCATTTGAAAATATACTTCTAAAATATTTAAAGGGGTTCTATGAAATCATATCCTTCTTTGGATAATTCTTTGTTTTGTTGAGTCTTGTAAAGCCATTGATGGGTTTAAATGAGCATCATGACACGAAAGAAACTCCTTTGAGAAGTCATAATAGACATCTTGATATTTTTGAATGTTTCCAATGGAGTTTTCAAGGAGTTTATTCTCTCGAATATTTTCTACTTCTTGGCTCTTTTTGAGGTCATTGCAACATATTTCAATAATATTTTTATAAATCTCATGCATCTAGAGAAAGAAACAATATTCTTGAATCTTCTCTTCAAAACTTTGAACCATGGAGACTTTGGTTCCTCAATTGATCTGAGGTAGGGCCTCAAATATCTTGAAAATAAATGGTTCCCCAATATGGTTGTAAAAAATGTTGGTGTCTCAATCTATTAGGACCGAAATGAAAACCTCATAAGGATATCAATCCCCCTGCATTTTTATAGATGTGGTACTCCTCTTTGGCTGAAATATATATCCTTGAATACTTGGGACTAGGGAGAATTCTAAACAACAAGCCCTCAATATTTTTTTCTTGGATTTATTCAATAAAATGGTTCTTCAATAACCTGATATGATCTTTATGTGATACAAGTTTATTTTAAAAATAGAAAATATAAAAGGAGGGCTTCAATATCAAAATATCTTTGTGCTCAACATCATATATATAACCTTCTTAATCACATACAAATACATCCATATATTCTTCATGAGAAATAGGAGAGAAACATTTTGATCATCTCAAAGAATTTTAAAATATTATAACAGTTATAACATAAGAGAATTTGATAAGAATACTTCAAACATCTCACCCTAAAAAATCCCAAGATCTGAAACATAATAAAAATCATGCCCCTAAGTAATTCTTTGTGGAGTTTTACTTATGAAATATTTTAAGCAATATACAAAATTGATTATAGTCAAATTCATGGTTGTAAATTCTCCATGATCACATAAGAAATGTCTTTGATGAATACAAGAACACTCAGTAACTCATCCTTGTGCCCAATTCAGAGATTTCTCGCATAAAGCTATGAGAAATGGTGTAGAAGAAGAAAAATAGTGGAGAATATGGAGATTTCTCTTCGTTGATCAGAATCTTCATTGCATATGATGTCTATACCTTCTTATTATGATATTCTTCCCTTGCCTCTCTGATTATTGAACCTCTAATGAATCCCTTTCTTTTCCTTTAAAAATCAGATCTTCTAACTACTTAAGTAGTTAGGGATTTTATTTTCTTGAATTTCTCATACAATCTTATTATTGAAAAATTTAATTTAATTAATTCCTCATTTAAGTGTTTTAAATAAGTTCACATAATTAACATATGCATCTTTCAAATGGGTCCCTTTTGCACCATTAGTCACACCCACTTAAGATTTAAATTACATGTTTCATGCTAAGCATGTCCTTAAATAATTCAATTCACTAATAAATATAATTTTACTTTAATGAATTCCTTCTAACTAAAGTAAACTCAAGACTATAATATTTTCGACTACTTCCACATGAAAAACACATGTTGATTTGGAAGTACATGTTTGATGCTACCCAAACATCAACAATTTATATCTCATTTTTTAACAACTTTATGTTGTAAATACTAAAACCCATATATTTGGACGTTTTTCTGTTAGAAATGCAACTACATTTGTCCAATGGGAATTCCAAATTGTCAATTTCATTAATTTAATATTGACAAACTTGAAATTGTTGGGGAACTGTTAAGTTTCTTATAAGTGTCGTTGCATGAAATTATTGATTATTTTTCTTGTAGCCTAATTTTTTTAAGAAGGTTGCTTAAAACAATGTTCCTAATTGAAACTTCCAATCTAGCACATACATATGAAGGTATACAGTATAAGTAGTCAAACCAACTGAAGGAAAGTTCAAATATAGAGTAGCATATGAGACATTGCAACATTTTTCTCTCAATTTGAGTTTCATTCACTCTCTCATGATGACCATCATAGTTATTAAAGTGTATGATGCATGTTTTGGGAGATTTTTTCTAGTCGTAAATATTAAGATTTGAATAGTAAGGGAGGTATGATGCTTGAAAACTAATATTCCTCTTATAATATTTTTTTCTACAAAGTCTTGTTTAAAATAAATATGAATCGCATTGAGAATAAAGTGTTATCCTATTAGATTTCCACTGACTTAGATTTTCCAAGGATAGTTTTTTCTTTCAAGATTTCAACAAAATAGGAAATCGAATATCCAATGCTACTATTTGAAGTGGTCTAAAGAGGGATCCACTGCCAAAACAAGAATATCATAATGATTTGAGATTATTTTCAAAAATAAGAGACAAAGAAAAAACAAATTTCAATCTCTAAAATGTAAGAAAAATATTAGACAAGAGAAAAATAATGTAATAAAGAGGTGTAAACTATTCTTTACAAGCAATTACTAGGGTGGCTAGAAATAATGCATGCATGAATTATAACCACATCAGTTTATTGATAAGAAAAAAGGTTGACCACTACTAGATAAATAAAATAACACCACTACTTAAAGGTGGATGTCACTCAGGAAATATTGAAAGCTTCTAACTCTATAACTTAAGCGTGGTGAATAGGAAAGACTGGAAAGCGAAGAATCAACTCAGTGTGGGACTGAACTGAAGCCAAAATTATTAGTATTCTGGTATATGTTCTAAAATAAGTTTACCTCAACACTTGTGAGGGACCACTTAATGACTCACAAGAACATAAAGAAAATTAAACTTTTGTGATCATATTAAGCGTTTACAAAATTGTAACACCCGAGGTTTTGAACCCCCATTTTAAATAATGTATTGTTACAATGCTGATAGGCTAGGGTGCCCAAACAATTATTAAAAGGTCATTGTGCCCAAGACATGTGATGTTTTCTATCATTATTAATAATAAATACATGGATGGCTGCTAGACGAACAAGGACTAGAGTTATAGGGGGCTATGATTCCACAAGAGAAGGGGCTTGAGGGGCTAAGTGTTTATTCCTATGTTAATTACCCTTTTTTTCTAAGGGAGGGGATCCATTATGTGAGCTTCTTGGGGAAGGCTAGGAGGTTCTTAATTCCCCATGAAGTTACTTAAACATGCCCCTAGTCTGATGGGGGGTTTCGAATGATGGCTTGTTCATTGATTTTCCTGTACATTCAATAATTTTCCATTGATGGCTTGTTCATTGATTTTATTGCACTCACTCACCCATTCATTGATCCACCCTCATCCACATCTTGGCTTGGGAAAGGGAACCGAACTTCTGAAGATTAGCCACGGGATAGTTGGTTGAATGGTCATTGGTGCAATCCAACCATATCTTGGGGCATGCATGTCTGAGATACATTGGCTTGTGCCCTATTTTGCTCACAACTCTGAGTCCTAAGAGTTATAGCATTGATATTATCGACCAACTATGCTATATGCCCTGAAAAAAGGAGAAGGACTACCTGAGGGACTACGTGGCATAGAAGGGTGGAGGTCTATTCTCTTGGGTGGTACAAGCTGGGTGGAAGAGAGTTGGGTACTTGGATTTTTGTGGGTGTTGGGAAACCTGTGAGAGCTTGAGAGATAACTGGTTTGGGAACCCAAGTACACTCTGGAACCACCCTTGTGGATTCATAGCCCTGGCTCGGGGGTGACACTACTTTTGAGATTTGGAGTAGTGGTGTCTATGGTTGGGTGGAATGTCCTTGGTCTGTAGCCAATTGGTGTCGCCTTTTTATAAAGATAAGTGCTCTCTATTGTGATATTATTATTTGTGTATGGATGCATTCCTCTATGTATTTTAATTATCATTTAAATAAATCTTAGATTATGCATGTTTGTTGGATATTGTTGTGCATGTCACTAAATATTGTATCTTATGCATTCTTATTAATTAAATAAGGTATCGATAAGCGTAAAAATTCCAAGGGTGGGCTTGTAGGTATCATGCCTCGGCCTATGGGTGGATGTGTATGTTACAGTTTGGTATCAGAGCTTCTGGTTGAAAATTTGAGCCAGGTTTGTTGGTCAGAGTCTCATGGTCGAGATCAAACTCTGACCGTGAAGTTGAAAATCTCAGGAGGAATGGCATTGCAGAATATATGTAGGAGTTAGATCATCAAATAACTGTTGTAAGGGGTTCGAAGGATCGTGACCATCTCCCTTCGAATTTAGGAGCAATCGCCATTGTAGGATCAGGAGAGATCCAGGATCGTTGGATCAGAGAACATGAGAACAAGGGTTGTCCGATGAAAAGGAAGAAAGGGCTAAGGTCAAAACTGTCAGATCCCATTGGAGAGTGAGATCAACGAACATGAGGCATTGCGGGGAACCAAGTTGCACAGGAAATAATTTCCCAAGGCGGTCTTGCAATCCAAACTACGGTTTCACCAAGGGGTTACATGTCAACATAAGGACAATTGTGGGGTGAAAAGTGGGTTACTCCAAAACATCGATGCGTACCCCCACAAATTGAAAGGCATGTAGTGATGTGACATATTAGTACTCGAGCGACGAACCTATGAAGAGCAGAGGTAGTCGGGGACCGTCGATCCATAGGAGGACATGCGTCAACTGATCGTGTGCTCTGGGTGAAAGCACTCCGAGAAAGAGTGAGCTAGGAGATGTTGAGAATTGATATTTCTGAAGCCCAGTGAGCTGAAGTGAATCTCAGTCGTCCAATACAGAAGGACATGCAATAGAAATTCACTCAGTGGAAAAGCGAAGGTTGAAAGTTGAGATTTTCGAAATCTGAAGACCCCAAGAAATTGTAGATGTCGATCCATGGGAGACACGCATCAGTAGATCGCATGCTTTAGATAAAAACATTTCAGAAAAAGTTGAGGTTTGAGTTTTCTGAAGTTCAAAGGCCCGAAGGAATGGCAGTCATTGATCCTTGTAGTGGTAACTTCCAAAGTCCCGAAGTCCGGGGTTAATATGGGTCATCCAATAAGAGATACACATGGAGAAATTTTGTCCGGTTCGGGAAATCAGATTTTGGGAGAATTGGAAGTGTGTCAGTATGGAAACTCCTGAAGTCTCGAATCCCAAAGAGACGAAGTGATGGGGCACGATGATGTCACCTAGAGGTGATGTGGATTCTAGAATTCCTGAAGTAACATGGCTTGCATATGTAACTTGGTATGACGTCGAAACATGGGATGTGTGACACATGTCAGTAAGTTTTGAGCATATGGAGTATTGAAATGTCAGTTAGAATGTGACATGTGTCACCTGCTCGATTGGGCCATGTGTCTGCTTCCACTATTTCTCCATGTGGTGACAGGTCATGCAATCCAGAGACTGGGCACTCTAGTGGGGAAGGATGTGACAGGTTGTGTTGGGTCAATAACTCATGAAGGTCTGAAGGCCAAAGTACATATCGACCATTTATTCTAGAAGACACACGTCAAAGGATCATCAACTTCAAGTAAAATCACTCTGGGAGAACGTGCAGGAGGAAAGTTTGAAACTTCTGAAGCCCGAAGAGTTGAAGCAATTCACAACCATTAATTTGTGGGAGGACACCCGTCGGCAGATCATGAACTCTAGGTAAAATCATTCTGGGAGGAGGCAAGCGAGGAAAGTTGAGACTCCTAAAGCACAGAGTCCGAAAGTGGATCTCGATCATTGATCATGAAAGAGGACGAGGACCATTGATCTAGTCCTGGATGAAAGTTTCGAAGTCCTGAAGCTCTGGACAAGAAATTTTTCATCTAAGTGAAAGGTCATGGTCGTGGTCATATGAATATTGAGAGCTGGGGGAAGGAGGGCTAAGGGCCGAATTGGTGGTCTTCGAGACAAAAAAGTGTTAAGGAAGGATTTAGCCACGGTTTCTAGTCATGGTCACCTAGGAGGGTGGTTTGAAGGAAGTGCCTATACATGATGAAATTATGTGTCAGCCAAGGATAACAGGACACTGTTATTTTTAGAGAATGGGGATATGATCTCCATGAACAAAAAAAAGAAAGAGACATGTAGCATGGTTTGGAATTTTTTTTTATTATATGCATAATTATAACAAAATGGTCGCTTACACATTTTGTAGAATTAAGGGGTTTAAACACATCAACTCAAGATGTGTATTGAGGAAATGGAAGAAGGCGAGGGAGCCTCTAGTCATGATAAGGAGGTCGAAGGCCAAAATACCAGAGTTGGTAATGCAGAGACAGAGTCCAATGGATGTAAGGGAAAATGAGAGCAAGAAACGTTAATAGAAATAGTAAGAAGCCTAAAGATGGAAGTCCAGAGCTACAAAGTAGACAATGAGAGACTGATGAGATAGAAAAGTCAAATAAATGCTCAAGTGTTGCAGAGCTTAAATCTGTTGCAGAGACAAACAAAGAAGGGATCAAACTCAAGACACAAGGAGGAAGGCAGGTGCCATGAAATAAGGGATGATCATGGAAGATTTGGTTATTCTAGAAGTGCTAGAAGAGCTCATGGACACCACTCACCTCCTTACTCAGAAAGAAATTTTTATGCATTAGATGATCCCATAAGCAGTCTAGAGGTGTCTCCTGTCAGACACCAAAGAAGGAAACAAGAGGTAGATAGTTTGCAAGGAGAGCTAAGGAATCTCAAGCCACCTTCCTTTGATGTTGAAAGATAAATGGAAGATGATGTTGAAGCATGGTTTATTGGGATTAGGAGATATTTTCAGTTGCATAACTATTCATAAAATCTGGAAGCCAGGATTGCCACCTACCATTTACACGAGAAAGCTACAATGTGGTGGGAAAAACTCAAGCAAGTAGATCACATTAATGAGAGTAGGATAACTTGGAAGAAGTTCAAGAAGTACTTCCATAAGGATTACCTCTCAGAGCATTTCTATGACAGGAAAATGCAGGAGTTCTGGACTCAGGTTGGGAAGCATGACTATGGAAGAGTATGAGATGAAGTTCTTGGGATTGTTAAAGTATGTCAGGTTCATTGGTGATGAGAAAGTGAAAATACAAATATTTCTAAGTGGATTTCCAGCCTTTTATAAGGAAAAGATCAAGTATGATGAGCCCAAGACCTTGATTGAATCCATCAAGAAGGTTAAATACCTGCATCAGCAAGGCCAGGGAAGAGAATTTCCGTAGAAATCTTGGAAGGACAAGAAAAATGTGAAGTCGTATCAGAGGAGGAAAGGATTCAAACCTTCCTTCAATAGGAATGAGCCTAATAGAAATCATCAAGATCAGTATGCTAAGGGATATTTCAAGAAGGAAGATTACTTGGGAAAAAAGGGAAGACCACCAATCCAATGTTGGGGTGCAAGGAATATCACATGTAAAAGGATTACCCAGATAGAAAGGATAGAGTGAATATTGTGCACAACCTCCAAGAAGTTGCAACAATCGAAGATATGGGAAGAATCTATGCATCTTTAAATGATCGACAAGCAGAGTACCGGTCCAATATGATCGAGGTGGAAGGTAAGATCATAAATTATCATGTTGCTATTTTGATTGATTCAGGAGCAAGTCATTGTTACATTGATCCTAAGATAGTGGATAGATTACATTTGGAGAAAAGTAAACTTGGAAAAGCAAGCTTGGTTCAGTTAGCCACGAGAACCAAAAGAAGAATCCATGACATGGTCAGAAGTTATTCCATAAGTCTTAATGGCATGAATACTAGTATTGATCTAAATATCATACCATTGGGGTCTTATGATATTATGATTGGAATGGATTGGTTGGACAAGCATCATGTTGTCCTAGATTTCCATAACAAGACATTTACATGTCTTGGTGGAAATGGAAAATAGAGCATTGTGAAAGGAGTTCCAAGACCCATCTTTATAATGGAGATTCTATCCTTATAGCTAAAAATATATTTTAGGAAAGGATGTCAATTGTATGCAGCTCATGTGGAAGATCCAGATAATACAAAAGGGCCAAGCCTTGAAGATTTCTCGGTACTATAGGAATTTCAATATGTATTCCAAGAAATACCCGGATTGCCACCAAGAAGGGAGATACATTTATCAATTGATTTAGTGCCAGGAAATGCCTCAGTTTCAAAAACACCTTACAGAATGAGAACACAAGAGTTAAAAGAATTACAAATGCAGTTGGAGGAATTGTTGAAGAAAGGGTACATACATCCAAGTGTTTCACCTTAGGGAGCACCAATACTTTTTGTCAAAAATAAGGATGGAACCTTGAGGTTGTGTATTGACTTCTGACAGCTGAACAAGTACACTATAAAGAACAAGTATCCTCTACCCTGAATTTATGACCTCTTTGATCAGCTAAGAGGAGCAAAGATATTCTCAAATATTGACCTGAGGGTAGGATACCATCAAGTAAGAATCAAGGAAGAATACATTCACAAGAGAACCTTTAGGAACAGGTATGGCCATTATGAATTTGTAGTGGTGCCATTTGGACTGACCAATGCACCAAGTGTATTCATGTTCTTAATGAATGACATATTCAGAAATTATTTGGATAAGTTTGTCATAGTATTCCTGGATGACATACTTATCTATTCTAAGTCTGAAGAGGAGCATGAACATCACTTAAGATGGGTATTTCAATTATTGAGAGAACATCAGTTGTATGCCAAGTTGAGTAAGTGTTCTTTCTATCAAAAGAAGATCCATTACTTGGGACACATTATTACAAAGCAGGGCATAGCAGTGGACCCAGAGAAGATCGAAGCCATTAGAGGATGGCCAACACCCAAAAATGTGTCAGACATCAGATCTTTTATGGCATTAGATGGCTACTACAGAAGATTCATAGTAGGGTTCTCTAAGATTTCTCATCCCATAACTTCTTTGCAAAAGAAGGGAACTAAATTTGAATGGACACTCAAGTGTGAACATAATTATAATCTCTTGAAGGAATTACTTACTAGTGCACCTATGTTAAAGATTGCTAACCCAAATGAAATTTTTGTGGTATGTACAAACGCATGTCGGGAAGGACTTGGGGGAGTCCTCACGCAAAATGGACATGTCATTGGATATGAGTCCAGAAAGCTTAAGGAACATGAGAGGAACTATGCCACACATGACTTGGAACTTGTTGCCATTGTTCATGCCTTGAGGATGTGGAGGCATTATCTCATGGGGAATAAATTTGAATTAAGGACAGACCACATTAGCCTAAAGTATCTTTTTGAACATCCGGCCTTGAATGTCAAACAAACAAGATAGCTGGAATTTTTAAGTGAATATGACTTCGATATCAAGCATATCAAAGGAAAGGAAAATAAAGTTGTTGATGCACTTAGTAGAAGAGTGCATCTCATGCATTCTAATGTTGTCAGTATGCATCAATCAAACTTGAAGAGAATAATTTTAGATGGTCTTGTTATAGATCAACATTACCTACATGTAAAGGAAAACTTACAACAAGGAAATGTACAATAGAAAATAAAGGAGTATGAGATAAGGGAAGCCGGATTACTCATGCATAAAAATAGAATCTATGTTCCTAGCTCTGGAGAACTGATGAATTTGGTACTGAAGGAAATGCATGATGTTTCTTATGTTGGACATCGCGGTTACTAGAAAACAATTACAGTAGTAAGAAGCCAGTTCTTTTGGCCGGGAATGAAGAAGGATGTTGTTGATTACATCGCTCGAAGTATGGAATGTCACAAGGTGAAGGCTGAGCATAGGCACCCAGCGGGTTTGCTGCAGCCATTGCCAATCCTAGAGAAGAAATGGGAAGTGATCACCATGGATTTCATCACAGGATTGTGCCAGAACGAATACGCAACATGATTCAATCATGGTGGTGGTTGAAAAATTAACAAAGGCTGCTCATTTTGTGCCTGTGAAGACAACGCATACAATGACTAATATTGCAGAAATTTTCATGAAGGAAGTTGCTAGGTTACATGGGATACCTAGGAAAATCATCTCAAACAGAGATACAAAGTTTACCTCCAATTTCCAGAGGGGATTGTTTAAAGGATTTGGCACAAATCTAAACTTTAGCACAACATATCATCCCTAGACGGATGGGAAAACATAGAGAGTCAATCGAATAATTGAATATATGATGAGAATGTATGTGATGGATAAGCGATCTAAGTGGGAAGATTACTTACACTTGGTTGAGTTTGCATATAATAATGGGTATCAAGCTTCATTAAGAATGAGCCCATTTGAAGCCTTGTATGGTAGGAAATGCGATACTCCAGTAAGCTGGGACAACCCAACAGATAGAGTGGTACTTGGGTCGGAGTTGCTCAAGGACATGAAAGACCAGGTGGTTAAAATCAAACAGAATTTAAAGGCAGCTCAGGATAGACAGATGTTTTATGTAGACAAGAACATGATAGCTAGAGAATTTAAAGTAGGGGAGCATGTACTTTTGAAAGTGAATCCCAAGAAAAGCTCTTTGAAATTGGGTAGTTGTACAAAGCTGGCAGCCAGATTTTGTGGTCCATTTGAAATATTGGACAGAATAGGGCGAGTTGCATACATGCTTTCATTGCCTGCTTCCATGAATGTGCATAATGTATTTCATGTATCTTTACT
>SNQJ01S0058489.1:62378-81550 GCA_010110895.2 Picea sitchensis
CATCAAATGAAACAATATCATCGTAAATCAAACAACGCAAATAGCCCACTCCCTGACTCAATCCGGAGTCCAAGGAAGTTCCACCGATGCCTCTGCATCCTCAAGGTCCGAAACCCTGCACACTCAAAGAAACCGAATCAACAGCACCTGTCTACATCAACGTAGTAAAAACGTTATGTCATATAACGTAACGCATCATAATGAAGGAAAAAGTTTTATCATCATAAAAATCTAGATCACTTGCGAGCAAGTGTCCTCAAAGAATAAGTTTGGTAAGTGCGCCAGAGAGGGATGTTACAACATAAGCGATGCTCAAGCCTAGGTTCCAATTGATTTAAACCATTTAAGGTCTCATGGCTGGCAAATGTTCTGAGGAACAATGGGGTGTCTAATTCCTATAGCCCAACATAAACTACAATCCATACTAGCTCATCAATCTCATCTAATCATCAATTATTCATCATAGTGCAAATAATATTGGACTCTACTTAATAAATCTTCCAGCAACATTGAGTGTAAATGAGTAAGAGGATTTTACATAAAGAGTATTAACCCAAGGAGCATAAACAATTTAAATCTTGTGTAACTCAACTATGCATCTTCATATTAAGGAATATCTGCTAAGAATATATATATCAAAAATCTAAAGGCTAAAATAATATATATACATTTGCAAGGAACCACAAGAAGATCAATCTTCTTAAGCACTGCGTTAAATTTAGATGCTACCTTTTTTTAAGCATTCAATTTAGAAAACTAATAAACGTCAATCATAATATCAATTAATAAGAATCCCACTGCTGGAATAACCATTTATAAGAACTAAGGGGTTCATCATAGCGATAAAGGTGGAAAGATTCCAAGTCTATCTTACATTTCCATTGCAAGAACTATAAAAAGTCAACCCATAATTAAGAATTAGATAAGATAATTTATATGCTAACCTGCATACCCATATATAAGGATAGTTGAAAAAATGATCAAGTTCTTCATTTACAGTAAAAACAAAGAAGCCAATGTTGACCTTTAAACCAATTAATAGAACTAAGGGAGACCGAATAATAATATAAGAATCAAAAGTCTTATTAAACCAAAAATAAACACTCACAAGACATCTCATAAATCTATTTAAAATTTTAGGAAGAAAATCTTAATTGACCATTAATAATAATATTCAGAGGCTAAAACATAGATCCATAGTAAGGAAACAAGGAGGAGTTCATGAATCTATCCCATCCCTTGATCCGTTGTGCATAAATCTCCAGAATTCGTTCTAGACCTCAATTCAACCCTCCATCCAACACTTGATTTGGTCCTCCATCTGACACTTAATATGATCTTCCATCCAACACTTGATCCGGTCCTCCATCCGACACTTAATCTGGTCCTCCATCCGACACTTAAATTCTTAAAAATTTAAATTATTTTTTGGTGCAACAAAAATGATTTTTATTAATTGTAGTTTAGAGGAAGGGACAATAAATGGTTGCAAGGTTTGTCAAGAAGTGACACCGACAATTAAGAGGTGAGTGATTATGTATACGTCTAGCCAATCAACAAATTAGACTCACCCTTCTACTCTATGATGTTACCATTGTTTTTAAGGCTGGAAATCAATACAACAATTAACTGGAAGTAAAAGGGGAAACTAGACACGAATAGGTTAATGACACCATAATTTCAAGAGAGACATTTTTCATATGGAACTTATTATGACACATGATCCAACCCTTGTTCCGGACCTTGAAACAAAACTATTTCTGAAAAAATCAAATTTACTATTACAAGAAGTAAATAGATTTAGGAATGGTTAAGCTTGAAGGAAGGGACAATAAATGAATGCAGAGGTGCTCAGGAAGGTCGAGCTAAAGATGCAGCCCCAAAATAGTTCCACGAATTCAAATACCTCAAAATAAAAATTCAAAAATTAAACATAAATAGAACATAAATGCTCAAATAAATTATGGGTTTGTATTCTAAGGAAAACATGGGAAATACCACCATTGTAGAGTTGCAATCCTTTATAGAACATAACTAGCTCACAAATCCATAAGCTTTACATGCTTGGGTAGCGTAAGGCCCCAAACATTTTTGTGAACAAAGGAAGAAACGTAGAGGGTTTATGGTTGGAAAAAATGCAGAGATGAGGAAACATTTTGTGTGGGTTCTACCTGGGCGTCCCTCAACATCGCAGAGGAGAAAGGAATGAAAATAAATCACCCAATTGGACACGCAGAGACATTAGTCGAATGATGGGAAAAGAGGGATCAAAACAAAAGGAATATCAATGCAAATGCCTGGGTTTAGGAGAGAAATCACTTGGCAATTTGCTCCACATGATAAGGAGAGAAACACACAAGATCGCTCAGAAGAGAGGATGTTGGGGAGTAAACAAAATGGGCAACTCCCTGGGCGTTAGTCAACAATGAAGAGGTGGATAAACAACTGGATAAATTTCAAGGAGGAAAACTCCCATAATCACAGGGAAATAAAGAGATTTAATGCAACAAAACGAAGGGAGAGGATGAGAAAATTTACATGGGTCAGAGATAAACTAAAAATAAAAAATGATCAGGGTGTGAGGGAATAGAGTCACGCTGGGGAAAACAAATCGTAGAGGAACATTTGGGTTTTCTTTAAAAATATGGGTGCATCAAGCATAAGGAAATCTATGGGATTCCTTCGTTGAGCAATAACAGGTGAAATCGCTTTGAAGAAGGGAAAATGCAGAGTAAAAGTGGCATAAGACCCAAGGGAAATTGCAAATTCATAGTAAAAACCATGAAAGGATCATATCAAATAACAGAGCCGAGTTGGAATGTTCTAGGCATTAAAAAAATGAAGAATCTGAGGTGGAAAAGGAAAACATTCTTAGATATTTGAACACCCCAATAGGTAGAGTTTCAGATGTGAACGTTGTCTATAGTTGGGAAAAGGTACAGACAACAAAATAGAAAGGGAAAGGAACCATTAAATTCACACACACAGATCCAAAAAAAACAATACCACTTCCATCTATGTATAAATCCACATAGAAAATTTAACTACTTTACGATTTCAAAATTTAGACATCTGTATCATAAGCGATTTCTAAGAATCTGTTGTTGTTGTCTCGTGCTTGCGCTTCATTCAAATCCCTACTTGCTAATTGTTGAGACCTCACTAGTACCTCCCAACCAATGCTAGGGGTATTATTCTTCCCCTGAGCCCCTCGAGCCGCAAAGAAGCCATGCACACAAACCAAATAATTAGATAACTCCCAACTTGCCTCATAATCTTGAGCTACCACTCTCTATTAGAGTTGGGTATCCCAACTCCCACAAGAAAAATCAGTCAAGAAAAATCCGACAGCATAACCTTACGCTTGCCAGTTGTGATCCATTCCTCTTCTCTGCCATTATTTTTATAAATTTATCTTAGTAACCAGTTTCCAAATGCATGTTAAATTATTTTTGTTAAATTTTAATTAGGAAAAATCTCCCTTGTACATTTTTCACCCAATCCCTTAGTTGCACCAGAAATTCATTTTAATTAATTAAATTAATTTACCAATTTTCCCTCACCCACCTAAAAGTGTTCCTAAAAATGCTCCTTGTTGTCCCTTTATTCCCTCAATTTCCTTTATTGAATGAAACCTTTCTTAAATCTTAGTTGAGTTTTATTTAGGAAAGTTCTTTAAACTAGATTCCTTTCTATGTTCCCCATTCCTTTTAACATTAATTTCCCCTTTTTTTGTAAGTTCTAATTCAACAAGTTTTGCACATAAACAACAATTAATTTTTAGGTAATTTCTTTCTCCTTTAAATTTTAAATTTGATTTTTCTTCATCCCCCCTTTATTGATTGCTTAATTAATTTTTTGTCCTCATATCCTACTTAGACCTAGGTTTTAATTTCAACTAGTCTTAGCAAATTATTAAGGGAAAAGTTATAATTAATAAAATTTACTTATACATAATTATTTTAAGGTTGACCATGTCAAAGTAAGATATTGTTTTCTAGGCACCTAGGTCCATTGACTCACTTGTGTTTAAAAAAATCGTGATGTGCCCTTCAAGACGCACTATGTGCTCCAAGGGTGCCACTCGCCTTTATTCATGTTTCATTTATGTGACATGCCCTTCAAGATGCACTATGTGCTCCAAGGGTGCCACTCTCATTTTGACTAATTTTGGTAGATTTCCAACCCTTGGAGTCAATACTCCATCAGGAAACCTTGTGGGAGACTAAGGCCTCTAAGGAATAAGGAACTTGCCTTATTGTGTGACCCTTCGAATATTCCTGAGCGAATGTCTCAGTCTTCCCTCATAACATCATGGATCTCTTGAAATAGGTAATTGTTAACCTACAGTTCGAGCCATGACGATAGTGCTAGTAGGTTGTGGCAGGGATGCTACCACACCTCTCCCTCAATATCTCTGGCTATCGTGCATGACTCCTTTACTCCAAATGTGAGTCTGATTGGCAAGAAATCATCATCCTGCATCCATCAACAAAACATGCCATCGATCCATAAACAAAATCATAATATAACCCGTCATATGTCACATATGAAATAACAAAAATACTCAAACCATATACAATCCACTCCCTGACTCGATTTGGAGTCCAAGGAGGTCCATTGATACTATCGGCATCCTCAATCTGTCAAGATTCCCGCACACTCAGGAGAAACTAGTCAATAACACATGTATGTACATAAATAACACAGCATAACATCATAACTCACAGTCTCATCATCATAATCCATAACTGAAACAGTCAATCACATAATGAATTGGATCACTTGCATGCAAATGTCCTCAAAGAATAAGTCACATCGGGTGTGCACAACCGAAATATATTACAAGATCTGAGAGTTGGATTTGGATAAAATTTATATCATTACAAAGATAATATGATGAATATCACATATAAATTGGTTTCCATGGATAAAACGTTGAATATAATATCCATAAAATTAAATTATAGTCCTCTTTTTAAAAGGACAATTAATTATTTTTTTGAAAATCAAAGTTTATATGAAAACTTTTATTAAAGGATAAAAAGGGACTCATTTGAAAGATGCGGATTTTTATTATGTGAACTCATTTAAAACAATTAAATGAGGGATTAATTAAAGTAAATGTTTCAAGAAGAAGATTGTACAAGAAATTCAAGAAAATAAAATCCTTAACTACTCAAGTAGTTAGAACATCTCATTTTTAAAGGGAAAGAAAAAACTTAATCATAGGTTCAATAATCCGAGGGTTAGGGGAATAAGATAAAAATAAGAAGTTATAGACATCATATGTAGTGAAGCTTCTGATCAATGAAGATAAATCTCCATAGTGTCCACTCTTTTTCTTCTTCTACACCATTTCTCTTAGCTTTATGCTTGAATCTCTGAATTGGGGACAAGGATGAGTTATTGAATGTTCTTCTTGTATTATTCAAAGAAATTTATCATGTGATCATGGAGCATTTATAGCCATGAATTTGACTGTAAGAGATTTTTTATATTGTTGAAATTTTTTAATAAATAAAACTCCACAAAGAATTATTACTTCAGGGCATGATTTCAATTATGTTTCAGATCTTAGGATTTTTTAGGGTGAGATGTTTGAAGTATTCTTATCAAATTCCATTCGGTTATAACTGTTATAGTATTTTAAAACTATTTTAGATGATCAAAACTTTTCTCTCCTTTTTCTAATGAAGAACATATGGATGTATTTGTATGTGATTGAGAAGGTTATATATATGATGTTGAGCACGCATATATTTTGATATTGAATCCCTCCTTCAATCCTTTCTATTTTTAAAAGAAACTTGATGCACATAAAGATCAAATCATGTTATTGAAGAACCATTTTATTGAATAAATCCCAACAATAAATATCTAGGCTTTGTTGTATAGCATTCTCCCTAGTCCCAAGTATTCAAGGATATATTTTTCAGCCAAAGAGGAGTACCACCTCTATAAAAACATAGGGGGATTCATATCCTCTTGAGTTTTTCATTTTGGTCGTAACATATTCAAACATCAATAGATATAGAAAGAAGTACATAAACCATGACATATTGATGGCCATATAAATTCAAATTTCAACACAAATAAAAAAATCTATGGAGGAAGTGCAAGGGGTTACTAAGAGTAGCCAACCATTGCTTCCTACCAAAATCTAGTGGCATCCCTCTACTTCTCTTCTATGTAGGTGAAAAAAATCCTTGAACTAATGAAAATGAAGTTAAGGACGGTGTCATACATCCATCAAGCCCATATTTCCTAGGAATTCCCCTCTTTTGCTTGAGCAATTCTATCTATGCCATACTAACAACCATGCCCACCACCATGTTTACACCATGCACTCTAAGACATTGTAACGATAGCCTTAAATTCTCTTTGTGTTTAGTTAATTGTGATGCTATTTTTTTGGTATTGGATCCTTATTTAAACCAATTCAAATAACAACAATGTATTTTTTATGTCCAAGTTTGTTGAAAACTTGAAAGCATAGACTAGCCTTGATAAATTCAGCTCAATGGAAATCTAGCAGAAGAGCATTTGATTCTCAATGAAATTCATATTTACCATAAACATGTTTTTTCATTATACAATTTAGGAACTATGATTGTCACCATCATAGATTGAATGAAACTCAAGTTGAGATTCAACTGCTGCAATATCTCGTATGATGCTCTAGATTTGAACTTGCCTTCAATTGTTTTCACTACTTCTTTTGTATACCTTCAGATACATTAGATTGGAAGTTTCAACTAGGAACAATATTCTATGAAACCTTTTTTGACAAATTAGGCTACAAGAAAAAGAATGAATAATTGTGTGTAACAACACTTATGAGAAACTCAATAGTTCCCTTGATAATCTTTGATAATTTTAAGTTAGTTAAGATTGAATAAATTAAATCGAAAATCTAGAAATTCCCATTAGGACAAATATAGCTTCATTGATAACAAAAAAATGGTCCAAATATATGGGGTTTAGTATTTAAAACATAAAGTACAGTGGAAAAAAATGATGATTATTTAACAATAAAATGTAAATTACTTAAAGATACATATTAAAAACAAAAATAAATGCAGAAAACCAAAATTTAAAGATAAATCTTCGAGATAGAAGGAAGTTCATATTCCATGACATAAGGATGTATACAAAAATTTAAATTTCAACACAAATGAAAAAAATATATGAAGGAAGTGAAAGGGGTTAGCAAGATAGTTAATTGTTGCTCCTTGCTAAAACCCAGTGACCTCCCTATACCTTTCTTATGTGTAGGTGAACATGATTCTTGAACTGATGAAAATGGATCTAAGGTCAATGCCACACTTCCATTAGGCCCATGTTTCCTAGGCCTTACCCTCTTTCACTTGAGTCATCTATCTGTTCCATGCCAATATCCACCCCCACCCCCATTTTAGCACCATGAGGAACAATAGTAACTAGTGACTTAGTTGAATGGGGAGTATAAACTAATATTTTTGGGGTTGGACACAATACCTATGACTAAAAACACCATAGGCCCCAATGTGATTGGGTTATGTATAGAAACAGGTGTTGATGCAAGTGTGGGAATATCTTAGTATTGATTCTCAAATAGTCCAACTTTGATTTACGAGCTTAAATTCCTCTTTATTTAATCTTTCCAATTGTCGGGCATTCCATTCACTGACCACCCTATCGATTCCTAATGAGTACTCTCCTTCCCATAGGGACCATTGAGCTACTATAGGGTTGTATGAAAGGTACAATGCTAGAAATTAAAAAAATAGTGCAACTATCAAGATTATGAGGAAACCCCACCTCAATCACACTTTCCAATAGACCGAACTCGACAAAAACTCACCAATAGAAAAATTTTCATTATGACAACCATCTAGCTTTAGGGAGAAAAAGTGTGTGAGCTCCCTAGCTCAAGCCTTATTTCATAGGATTTGTGGCTCAAGACACAAATCCTTAAAATATGTAATTTATTTAATTATTAACTACCTATTATTCATCCACCCATGTGTCACTCACATGCACAAGTGAACAATTAATTCCTCGTTTAAAAATATAAAATAATGATTATTCGTCACCTAATAACCACTCTTATAATTTTTAGTCTTATATGTCTTTTTACTCTTAGATGTTCCCTTGATCTCCTCCCCTTTTCAGATTTGAGTGGATGCACATATAATTACTACTTTATTTTAATCAAATCCTTTCATTAGTATTTCACAACTCTATGTATATTTTTCCACTGTCCATTTAAATTTGAATTATTTTTTCCTTTTTCCTCTCCTTATTTTATTGGTGCATTGGTAATTATTTTTTTAATTAATTAAAATTATGTTTCTTTTATTTCATGCACATTTCTAAATACATTCATTTTTCTAATAACCTTTAAATAAAATAATTTATTTTTTATTTTCATGAAATTTGCAATAACCTATATTCTCAATCAATTACTTGTGCATTTATTTATCATTCCCGATTTAAATAAAATGCATATACTAATCAAACAATTTTTCCATATATGCATAATAACTATGATTGATACCAAATATGTCATGCTTCTCAATTTCATTCAAGTACTTCCTTCTAGTAAGTACCAAGGGTTCCATACTTCTTCATACCTTTGAAGTACTACATTTTAGTAGGTAAGAAGGATGCCATGTTCACACATGCCCTTCAAACATTCAAATTTCTTTGGTAGGGGAATGGTAGAATGGTTTAAACCAATTTAACTCAACTCATTCCTACCTTGTTGAGAGACTAATGATCATTGAGGAATAAGGATGACCACTTATTTTGTGTTGATACTGAGAGGGGGGTGAATCGGTATCAAGTACAATTTAAACCCTTTTTCAACTTATAATTAAACCATTCAATTATATCCAATGATCAATGAACAATAGTGTAAGAGTTAAACCAATACACCACAATACACCATGCACAATATATGATAAATAATCAATAATTATTGTTCAAGGGAAGTAATGACTTCCAAAGGTAGCTACAACTTCCAAATGTAAAGGTAACTCAACTCATTCCTACCTTGTTGAGAGACTAATGGATCATTGAGGAATAAGCGGATGAATCAAATTCTATTTTGTGTTGATACCTGAAAGAGGGGGGGTGAATCGGCATTTCCTAAGCAGCCAATTCTATAACCTCTTTTTAAACTTATACTTAAATCATTCACTATATCCAATGATCAATGAAATTGCTGAAGAGTTAAAACCACACACCACAATACACCATGCACAATATATGATAAATGTAATCAATAATTATTGTTCATGGAAGTAATGACTTCCAAAGATAACTACAACTTCCAAATGTTTTTTTTAGTGGATAAAATTCCAAGAGGAAGATACAATCCTCCAATATCAAGAGAGATTTGAACTCTCCATCCTTGCCCCTTCCTTCCACCAATAATATATGAGAGATAATAAAATTTTTAATTAAATCATCTTGCAATAACCAACCATCACATAGAACCCGATAAAGATTCTTGAGACTTCTTAAACTTATACAATTATTCACTTCTTAGAATAATTTGATCCTATAGATAATATTACTCATCTGTATTCTATGAAACCTCCAAGTTTCACTCCTTGAATCTCCCAAAAAAGAAGCTTATAGAGAGAATGTAGACTTTGTTCAATTCTTCTATTCAGAGACCAAACTCGCATAGAATTCCCCCATTATCCAATATTTAACATCAGATTTTGAAAATAGCACATGAAACTAAAGTTATATTATTTCCAATGAAATTTGTCCCACTCCCTTTGGATTCTCTATGAGTGTTATGACTTTTTACCCATAACACCTGCTTACTGGACCAGTTTCGTGGATCAACAAAACCCATTCCCAACAGTATCTCCTTAATTATAGTGAATAAAGAGATTAAACTTTTACCATAGGTACCTTGATATGTATTCTTGGTACCATAGAAATTTCACCATCCAAATCATTATAGAAAAAAAAAAAAAAAAAAAGCTATAGAAAAAAATGGTAAGATGACTCTTGAAAATAACATACCTTGGAACACATCACCAAAATACTTCATCCCTCCTTGAACCGCCTTCTTTACTTCTGTTTTTCTCTAAAATTTGACTTGTGTATAAAATGAATGTATAATGATATTTATTTGTACCCATTTATGTCACTTCCTTTAACATTAGGGTCTAATTTGACACTTTCTATTTTGTAATTCTTTTTCTTTTATATTATCTCGGCCTCTATGTACTTCCTTCTTCACTCCACTTTGTCATATTCAAAAATTAATTTCTCCTCAACCATGAAGATCCACTTTGGATGCAAAACATACCTCACCGTAAGATGGTGTATATTATAAATCCATTGGTGTTTTATATGCATGTGCATTTTCCCATGTCCAAATAATACCTTCATCAATCTTGTGGTCCAAAACTCCATGACTAGGGTTGACATCAAATGACAACAAACTTCACCTCTCCAACAATATCCCCCTTTGTCACATGGAAACACCTCATGCTCCCCCTATCATCACTATCCCACTTCTCTCCCTTGACATCAATGGAAAAGGGTGGTGTATTCCTCATTTTAATGGCGCAAAAGGTAATCCCTCTCTTCTATGGGGTCTCCTCGAACACGTGGCACCTAATAATAATTTCATCCTTTTAGCTTTTGTCTTTTAAGCATTTTTTTTCTTTGGAAACCTTTTGTGTGGCTTATGTATTCTCTCTTCTTCATGTCTAGATGTATATGTTGTTCAGTCTCCTTGTTTCAGTTGCAACCAATCATCCTGATTTATTTTCTCTGATTATACATTTTCTAAGTCAAACGTAAGAGTAAAATCCTTTTGATCACACATTTTACTAACACCAGTAGATTATTCTTCAAGTATTCAACCAACAAGACATTCTTTTCTTTTACATTTTTCTTCCAAGATCTACTACACCTTCTCCAAATATTTTACATGAGTCATCTCCAAATGCAAATATCAAGCACCTTTCTCTTTAAGTCGATGAATTTGTCTTGATCTTTGGCCATGTGTGAAGAACATCCACCGCCTATGTACCATTCATCTTCTTATTTACATTTTTCAACAGTCAATGCTATTAGACAATCTTCATCATGGAAACTCTTTTCCTCCATATTATGATCGGGTATTAGGTAAATATCTTTCATTCATATATCTGCAATCTCTCGCTTTGTGACCAAGATAATTACATTTTGTAGCATACAATATTTTGTCCATCAATGGGGAAAATGAATTATAACTTATGTTGGACAAATCCACAATTATTTCTATATATTCCCATTTTACAATTCATTCATGTTTCTTTTGTGTATTTGTTCCTCTCTTTCTATTGATTCCTCGCTGCAATTTATTGCCTTATGTCCAAAATTTTGCAAGTATAACAATGCCCAAGAAAGAAATTTTGATACCTCGAGTAAGGACCTTCTTTGTGATGTATTCCATCTAGGTTCATGATATACTTTCTCTCAGAAGCTCTCCACACTCCATTGAAGCTTCTTCGATTCCTAAAGGTAGGAGGTCTCTTGGATGGCCCATCTCTTTCTTTGTAATCATCTCCTTCTTTCCTCGGTATCCCAGTCCACCCCTCTTTCATCAATTGTCTCCAGAAGCTCTTTATTCAATCTTCCTATTGGTATTTTCTTCTTTGTATGAAGTTTCAATCTATGCATCCAAGATGTGTTAATTATTTTGTCACTTGAGAGTTTCTTCCTCAATGAGACAACTTTGTTCAAGTTTCCCCACAATCCTTCTTTCTTCATCATTTGGACCCTTCTTTAATTCTCCTATTCTTCTTGCTTCAGTAGAGTTTTCAAGGAAATGGTTTCTTCTCTTAGTTTCAAAGTCTCTAATTGTTTCTTCAATATTAAAACTATCTTTCAAAACTACCCAATTCACTCCTTAGTTTTCTACACGCAGTCTCTTTGAGCTTGCTATTTCAATCTCAACATGCTTCAATTTTTAAGATTCTCATCTTCTGTTGAATCATTTATGCTTCATGATTTCTTCTTCTTCATTGGAATTTTCTCTTTAGTGTCATCTCTTTCAACCTTGATGACATTCAAATTCAACATGTCCTACTCCTTCACAATTAAAGCAAAGAACTAACCTCTATTTTCTCTTTGAAACTGAGATGTTGTAATTTGCTTCCAACTTCTTCTTATTCTTCTCGCTTCTACCCTTGCATAAAGGTCTTGTATCTTTTCCCAAATCTCTTTAGATCTGCGATGATCCCACCTTTGATTTCATCAATATATCAACCTGGCCCATGATGTTATCTATTGCCAATTTGTTGTTCCCTTTTGTTTCCCTTCGAGTCAGTACTTCTTTGGTTTCTCTAAAGTACTGTATCCTCAAGCAACTCAGAACCAAACATCTTCCCAAGAGCTTTCAAATAAGTTTCTATTCTATTACTCAAGTATTCAAAATTCCTTCCATCAAATCGCAGGAATCCCATTTTGAATGTTGTTTCCATTTTGCATAGATTCTCCTTCCAAAGTATTAAATCAGACCAAGGTAACTCACTACCAAGTACCAATTGTTGTATTACTAAGAGGGGTGTGAATCAATATCAAGTACAATTTAAAAAAATCAACTTATACTTAAAACCATTCAATTATATCCAATGATCACTCAATAGTATAAAAGCTACACCATGCACAATATATGAGAAATAATCACAAGTTATTGTTCAAGGAAGTAATGACTTCCAAAAGAAGCACAACTTCCAAATGTAAGGGAGGGATAAACCTAAGGGAAGATACAATCCTCCACATCAAGAGAGATTTTAACTCTCCATCCCTTTTCCCTTCCTTCCACCCAATAATATATGAGAGATAATAAACTTTACATTAAATCATCACCATCAACCAACCATCACATAAAACTTGATAATGATTCCCTCGAGACTTCTTCAAATTATGCAATTTAATTTGAGTACTTTTATCCCTGTGATAATATTACTCAAGCAGTATTCTTTGAAACTTCCAAGTTTCACTCCTTGAATCTTCCAAAAAGAGTTATAGAGAGAATGGTAGACTTTGTTCAATTCTCGTTTATTCAAGACCAGACTTGTACGTAATGCAATCAGCTTCAATATTTAACTTCGCATTCTAAACTCTCTCGTGACAAAAGACACTCAGTAAGTTCAGATTATTTCCACCAAATTGTCCACATAGTGTATATCCACAATTATAGAAAATCAAGAGCTGAAACTTTACCACGGGTACCTTGATATGTCTCTCAATACCATAGACCTTTTAACCATCTGAATCGCTCTAGAATTTTTTTTTATAGCGTAATGGTGAGATGACCTCAAAAATAACATACCTTAGAACACATCACCAAAAGACTTCATCCCTTGAAATCCAACCTTATTTACCTCTAATTTCCTCTAAAATTCAACCTGGTAGGTATAAAATGAATGTATAATGATATTTTACTTATACCCATTTATGTCAATACCCCTTTAACATTAGGTCCCGGACCGACACTTCTCTTATTTTGTAATTCTTTCTTTTAATTATCTTCGTATGCACATGTACTTCCTTATTCAATTCTAATTTTGTCATCTTCTAAAATTCATTTCTCCTAAACCAGGATCCAATGGACGCGCCACATACCACCATAAGAAACATGATGTATACCATCCATCCATTGGTGTTGTATATGCATGTGCATTATTGTTCATGTCCAAATCTTCATCAATCTTGTGGTCCAAAACCCATGACTCTAAGCTGACATCAATGACAACAACCAATATTCCAACATTTTGTGCCCCACATTAAACCTTGTGAGTAAGAATTCAAGTCCTACCTCACAAGAATGTGTAACCTCTCGATAAAAGCATTGTGAAATTTTGAATCTTGAACATAGAAAAAAGGTTCTAGAAGGTGGAAGTAGGGAAACTGTTCCTCCTCTCCAAATGATGCTATGTACTTCTTCCATACAACCCCAATTATGCATATGTGGACTATAGTGCTCATTTATGTTTAACCTAAGTTGTAATTTCTTTTTTTTATAAATAAATATCAATAATCTTATTTTATTAGTTAATCATGCAACTAGAACATACCAACAATGATTGTGTTCAAGTGACAAAAACAATGTTCTATATCATCACTGACAACCACTCATGGGGTGGCAGGTATTAGGGGATGTGGTTCATATGTAGATATAAACTTCCCCAATGAGTTTATAAATATTTTATCGTTTCAAAATATTACGATGCACATATAAACTCTAAGCACTTCTATATTACCGATTATATAAACTGAAGTGACTTGTTAATCTCTTACACCTTACAGGCTTATATATATATATATATATATAACCACAAACCTCGATATTATTTAATGTTTAGTGATGTTAACATTTCAAGGTAAAATATAAGGCCTACTTTTTTTATCAATGCAATATAAACATTTCATAAGTACTACTTATTATATTGAGTATTATACCATATTGTAACTCAAAAATTAATATTCAATCGAATAAATTACTTACTCATCTGTTCACTCCATGTAGAGGGTAAAATACACTTGTCAAATTATCATATACACCTATAATTAGGATGGTTTTCTTGAGTTCCAAATGTACATTTGTTCATTCTCATTTAATGTTTAATGGTGGGACGTTTGTGATCTCATCCCCTGCTGAATTTGTTTTTCCAATAGAAAATCCCCACAAACTTATATTAGAGTATAATTGTTTTTACATAGAAAGACACTTATCTACGATATCACAACTATCCCATCAAATACATCAAACTTTTCTTATAAAAAGGGATCCAAAACATACAGTCCACTTCTATCTTTCTATCCCAAATGGATCACTACAACATATGAGACAGATAGTCCAGCATAACATAATGACATTGTCAACATTCAAAAGTAATAAAGTCATTACAAAAACTAAAAATATGACAAAAGCCCAAGAAGCATAGAAGAGATTTATAATGGACGTAGGCCCTACCATCCCACAAGAAAAGAAGGATAATCTTCCTTTTAGAGATAGAATCACTTGTTTGGAGAGATATTCAATGTCCTTATTGAATTCTCGGAAAATGTGTTGGAAGTTGATTCCTAGAAAATTTGTCGCCAAATCCTTCATTTTGAGTTTCCAAACTTCAATGTTGATGGCTTGTAACTTTCCTCTGTGATTTAACCAGTCAATCACCACTTTTGAATCCCCCAATATCTGAATCTTTTGAATATTCCACTACTTTGCAAGATAAAGAGTAGCCCACACACCCATGAGCTCGACCTTTGTATTTGAAACTTCCTCGTAGAATTTGTTATAATTATAAAGCATAAATGAAATCTCTACCACCCAATAATTACTTTAGAAACTTGGAAAATGAAAATCACTCTACAAAATCAAGTCTTCGAATAACTTTTGATATATTTGAAGAATATAGATGGGCCATTAATTAATCAGGTACATGACTAGTAAAATACAATAATCAACGTAGCATCGTTATTTAAGTAAATTTCAGCCCATATAAACTTTTCAGAATTCGATGCCAAAAGTACATCAACATAGCAGCCTTTCACTCATTCGATTTAGACTATAGTATGATATGGTATACAAATGGCATTGAAGTTAATTTTTTTTTCCTTTGAATTAACTTTGAGTGGCGTTCACTTGAATGAAATTAAGATCAACTCGTTTGCTAACTGGTTCTTCACATGAAACTTGAACATGGAGGAAACTGTAGAGGACAAAGGCCAAGATATATTTTTGCAAGGGATCAATTATTCGAATTAAGAGAGAGGTTAGTTTCTTGATTGTTTCTTCATTAATGGATAACCAAGCATCATGTTGGGTTGTGACAACACACCTTGCAGTTACATTCGTTTGGGAAGAGGTTTCTCAAGCATTTGGATTCCCATATGCTTGGTAATTCTTGTGAATCTCCTGTTTAAATGAAAAATCCCATGAGTAGCTTCTTGATACTTGTATTCGTTTATCCATTGTTGGTTGAGCACAAATATTGCCATCCACCCCCATATATTCATTTATGTTGTGTGTGATGTATTATATTTCTCTATTTTTGTCTTTGTTCATGAATTTTGTTTAAAGGCCTGAAGTCCAACAAGTGGTATCATAGCTGAGATCAGGTGAGGGTCTATCATAACTGAGAGAATATTTCCATTCACACGTAGAGAAGGAGAGTCTACTGCAAGGGAACTAAGGGTTCGTCACTCTATCCTTGACAAGGAAAAACCCTGTGAGTGTGAGAGGCGATGGAGCTGGAATCCATGATAGTGGTTAGAACAAGGTTTCCTCTTGGGTATATTGCTTATGTATTCCAAGTTATTTTCTTTGGCGAATGAACACAAATATTTTGACAAAATTCCTCAAATCGATGATCGTGTACCATTATGATGAGTTCTCGGAGGAAGAAGAGTTAGATCTAGCAGTGATGGTGGAAAGTCAAGCATGGAAGTGGTGTGTTGATGGGATTACTCATATTTGAAGCAATGGTGAAATTATTTAATGAAAAATTTGAGGTGTATTTATTTTAATGTAAATGGGAATACAAACTAGTTAGGCATATGCACCTCGGTTTTGAAATGTCACCGGAAAAGTCTAGATGACTGATGCAGGAGCATCACCAATGTCAAGCGAGCATGGGACAAACGCCAACACATTTTAGACACATGATAAATTATTTAAAAACTTTTGAAGATAGATGCACCAAACATAAATGTGATAGTTAAGAAGAGGTGTACTTATATATTGTAAAGGACCTTGAGCGATCCACTCTCGTCCATAGTAGGTAGAAGGCATTTATCTTAGTAGGTAGCTTTGAATTCTCAGAGTTGACAGTTTTAGGAGTGGAGGGAAAACAGATATAGACACCCTCATTGTGTAATTGTAACATAGAAGGAGGATGCCAATTGAGAGCATAGTAGTGAAGAACATTTCCAAGAAAGAGAAGTGAGCATACAGAGTTGGAACAGAAAAACTGTAATTGAAGAAACACCCATGCATAGAGATTAAGTTAATAGAAGAAGTCTTAATTCAAATTCATGGCATTGTAGTTGTTTCTTGTATGTGTATGTTGAATGGTATGTTCATAATTTTACTCTTTCTATTATACATTTGCTTTCCTATGCTGTGTATGGATGATTTCTTGTTAAATGTTTGAAATCTGAGAGAGAAAGAGTTAGGAATTGAGTTTCAATTGTTTATCTATCTGAGCAAGGGTTCCTGCAAGGAGTGCAGTTGAATTGTCCGCAAGGAGTGCATTGACAAAAGGGTTCAAAGGTCTTGTCTTTGAAGGCTCAGATAAATTATCTCTTGTTCTCATTTCCTCAAAGGTGCAATTAGGCACTGGAGTCATGCAATGTGTGCACAGAGCAAGCTTGAATCTAGGGTTTGAAACTTGAGAAGCTATTGAAGGACTGCCGCTGCAAGGAGTGCGTGGAGTTAAAGGAATTCAACAATGAAGTGATTGAGGGTTGCCGCAAGGAATGCGTGCAGGAGGTTCTTGAAAGGCTTGAAGTCATGGAAGACCTTCGAAGGATTCAAACCTCCTAAGTCGTCGAAGGGAAGAGACGAACGAACAAAATTCTTTATAGAGAATTAGAGAAATCCCGCCAGCCATCCGATTTGATAGAGAAGCAAGGAGGTTACGGTTGTTTCCAGAGTTTCAAGATTAGGAGATAGTGAGACGTTGCATCCTCACCTAGTTACCCATCAGCCATAGGATCTGACAAGAATTTCACGGGGGTTAAACTCTCACAGGCAGGGTGTAGGTCCCGAAAGGCATCAGGATATCGGAATTCAGAATATCGGAAGTCTAGAGGACAGGAGATTTGGTCACTTTATAGTGAAAACCCCGATTTTGATATGGACCGTCCATCTTGAGGAGACATGTGGCAAAGATCCAATACCCATCGGTATTTCAGCTACCGGGGTTTTGAGTTGACAGAGAAACTGCGACATCAGGGAATCGCAAGTTGCGAAATCCTGAGACGGAATCAGGACCTTCCATCAGGTGAGACAGGTGGCGAAGATCAAGAGCCCGTCAGCATTTCACATGTCGGATTTTTGGGATCCAGGAGGACAGGAGGACATCGGCATTTGACTTCGCGAAATCACGAATGATCGAGGACCGTTCACCGGTTGGGACACATGGTGGAGATCGAAAGCCGTCATCATTTTGGGATTCGATGTTTCGCGAATCCTAAAGACAGGAAACACACACATTTAGGAACTGCAAAGTTAAAAACCCCGATAAGGAGGAAAGTTCCATTGTGGGGCCAGATGACGTCATTTCAACATATAGGAGGTCGGGAATCGGAACTTCGAGAGTTCTGAGGGAAAAAACCCATAAGAATTTTAGTTCCCAAAACCACTAAGAGATGAGGACCGTCCATCTTAAGGGGATGCATGGCAACAATCTAGGTCTTCGAAGGAAAATCCCGAAAGGGAAACAACTTCGGAAATCGGGATTCAGATGATCGGGAATCCTGAGGACAAAGGGTCCATGCATTTCGGCATTCGGAAGCCCGAAATCGCGAAGGACTTAGTATTGAAACCATATGGAATAGTGGTCACATGGACCAAAAGGTAGCCATGGAGACTAACCATTGTTGAATCCGTTCCGACATTTCGGGATATCGGAGATTGGGGGATCAAGAATGCTGAGGTTCTCGACAACGAGAATCGCGAAACCCCGAAACCTGAAATTTTGGTCGAGAAGAGACCAGGTATGTGCAAAAGTTGTGACGAAGGGAAAAGGAAGGACCTGTGAATTAGGTTCCTAACAAAGATTCTAGTGAGGAATTGAAAGAGACACCTCGACTCGAAGGTGAAGTTAGAATGATCCGTTAAGACCGGGAGGTCAGCGCAGAGGCTTTGCCGAGGCAAAGGGTGCGTCTGCATCAAGTTTGGTATCAGAGCCTAGAAAGGGTCCTTTGCTCTCTGTAGCAAGGAAAAGGAAATTTCACCATGCCACCTAGAAGAAGGGACATGCAAACACCAGATCCGCCAGAGGAAAGGGAAATACCAAGAAGAAGAGGTAGGCAGATGCCTGACTCAGCCATGGAAAGAGAAATGCGTGATTTATGTGCCAGACTTGAGGACATGGAGACAACACAGAGACACATAGTTGGTATTGGAGATCTTAGTGATTCTAAAAGTGAAAATG
>SNQJ01S0058489.1:85292-101418 GCA_010110895.2 Picea sitchensis
ACGCTTGATTAGAGCTGTCGCAAGGATGGGTGCCAGGGCAAAAATGGACATCCCAGTTTATGAGGGAAACCTGGATGCTAAAGAGCTTCTAGATTGGATTAGAGCTCTAGACACTTATTTCTACTATGAATATGTTGAGGAAGACAAGAAGGTCAAACATGTTGTCACGAGGTTGAAATGACATGCAGCATTGTGGTGGGATGAACTACAAGCCTACAAATGCTGCAAAGGCAAGCAGAAAATCAAGAGTTGGGATAGGATGATTGCGAAGATGAAGGAAAAATTCATTCCCAGGGATTACCAGATTACTTTGTTTCAAGAAATGCAGAATCTAAGACAGAAGCGGATGACAGTAAAGGAATATACTGAATAATTCTACAGGCTGAACATCAAGGAAGGTCATTGGGAAAGCAATGATGAAAAGGTTTCCAGGTACATGAATGGCCTGAGATACGACATTCAGGATGAGATGAGCATGGTAACCATCCGAACGGTGGAAGATTCTTATCAAATGGCCCTAAAAGATAAAGAGAAGCTGAGCCGAAAGCAAGGTCAGAGAGGGCGAGGCAAGAGTCAAGCCTGGGGAAAATCAATTGTCCAAGATAAAAACTAGAAACCCAGAAAGGACTGGAAGAAACCTTAGACTCGAATTGAAAGAGGTGGAACCTCATACCGAGGGAAATATGTTGAACATAGAGGGTATCATACCGAACAAAGAGGAGATTATGCTGATAATAATATTTTTCCTCGTACTAGAGGTAGAGGAAGAGGAAGAGGTGGAGTAATAAAATGCTTCACGTGTGGAAAGAATGGACACAAATCTTATGAATGTCAAGATAAGAAGAAAGAGAGTGGAGAGACTCACATCGTCGAAGCACAGAGGTAGAATGTTGAGGCAGAAGATGTTGAACGTGGAAGATCGTTGATGATGCGAAAAGTTCTTTTGACACCAGAGAAGGAGGTGGAGAGTCCAGTACAGAGAAACATACTTTTTTGGACTGCTTGCAAAAGCAAGGACATGGTATGAAAGGTCATTGTGGACAATGGTAGCATGGATAATCTCGTTTCAATGGAGATGGTAGAAACGTTGGAGCTGGAGACGATCGAACATCCAAGTCCATATAGAGTTTCATGGCTACATAAGGGACATCAGGTAAGTGTCACTAAACAATGTTTAGTTGAATTTAAGATAGGAGGATATAATGATAAGATACTCTGTGATGTTATTCCCATGGATGTTTGTATTCTATTGCTGGGTAGACCGTGGCAATATGACATGAATGTGATTCATGATGGGAGGATGAATACATACACCCTAGAGAAGAATGGGAGAACTCACATGTTGCTTCCAATCAAAGATAAGGAAGTGAAACCTGAAGTAAGTAACACTGTACTTCTAATGAGTGGGAAGGAAATCCTTAATGAGGTCAAGAAGAAGGAGGAACCACAATTCATTGTGGTCAGGAAGCCAATGATTGTTTTAACCAACACAAGGATAGATGATTTACCAGAAGAAGTTCAGGAACTGTTGGAAGAGTTCGCTGACATAGTAGTGGACGAACTACCTCGTTCGTTACCACCAATTAGAAGTGTGAGTCATCATATTGATCTCATACCTAGAGCCAGTTTACCAAACAAAGCAGTGTATAGAATAACGCCACAGGAGAATGAAGAGGTCAAAAGGCAAGTCCAGGATTTGTTGGACAAGGGGTTGGTTAGAGAAAGCTTGAGTCCATGTGATGTTCCGACAGTACTCAGTCCAAAGAAACACGGAGGCTGGAGGATGTGTACTGATTCAAGGGAAATCAACAAGATAACCATCAGGTATAGATTTTCATTGCCAAGGATGGATGATCTAATGGATTGCTTAAGTGGAGAATTGTTTTTTTCGAAGATTGATTTGAAAAGTGGGTATCACCAGATTCGTATGAGGGAAGGTGATGAATGGAAAAAAACCTTCAAGAATAGCGAAGGGTTGTATGAATGGCTTGTTATGCTATTTGGGTTAACAAATGTGCCAAATACCTTCATGAGGTTGATGAACGAAGTCCTGAAGGAATTCATCGGAAAATTTGTCATTGTGTATCTGGATGATATACTGATCTTCTGTAAAACAGAGGTAGAGCATCTAAAACACTTATCTACAACGATGAAGAGATTACAACAAGAGAAGTTGTTGATAAACATGAAGAAATCCTCATTCATGAAGACATAACTCATCTATTTAGGCTTTGTTATTTCTGCAGATAAGTTGAGGATGGATCTAGATAAGGTGGAGGTGATCAAGAATTGGCCATTACCAAAGAGCATATTTGAGGTGAGAAATTTTCATGGATTGGATAGTTTCTACTAGAATTTCATCAGGAATTTCAGTGGAATTAGTGCACCGATGATGGACATAGTGAAGAAAAGACACAAATATTTTCACTGGATAGAAGAGGCTGAGAAGAGTTTTAATCTGTTGAAGAGGAAAATCACGGAACAACCAATTCTGGTGTTGCCTGATTTCCAAAAGACATTTCAAGTGAAATGCGATGCAAGTGGGCTTGCAATAGGGGCAGTCTTAAGTCAAGAAGACATGCCAATATCATACTTCAACGAGAAGATGAATGAAGCGAAGGTGAAGTACTCCACATATGACAAGGAGTTATATGCTATCATTCAGGCATTAAAGAAGTGGAGACACTATTTGATTCCGAAGGAGTTTGTCTTATACAATGACAATCATGCACTGCAATTTGTGACTCAAAAGGAAAAGTTGAATCAAAAACATGTCAAATGGGTTGAATACATGAAAAATTTTACTTTTGTAACTAAGCATATTTCTGGAACTGCTAACAAGGTTGTTGATGCTTTGAGCAGGAAATGTTTGTTGTTGTAGGAGTTCAAAGTTAAAACACTGGGTTTTGATGATCTCAGGAACATGTATAGAGATGATCCATATTTTAAGAAGGCATATGAAGCAGATGAGAATCCAATTATCAGATATAGAAGCCAATGGACAGGATATATAATCCAGGAAGGATTGTTGTTTAAAGGTAATCAACTTTGTATTCCAAAATGCTCCATGAGGGAGAATTTTCTGAAGGAGAAACATAGTGGAGGATTGGTCGGGCACTTTGGTCATGAAAAGACATTCAAAAAACTGAATGAGTCATATTTTTGGTCAGGAATGCGAGCATATGTCAAGAGATTTGTGGATAGATACAAAATTTGCCAGGATTCGAAAGGAAAGAGACAGAATGCAGGATTTTATCAACCATTGCCAATACCTGAGAGGCTGTGGGATGCAGTCAACATGGATTTCATATTGGGGTTGCCAAGAGCACAAAGAGGGTCTGACTCAATCTTTGTAGTAGTAGAGAGATTTTCCAAAATGGCACACTTCATACCATGTCAAAAAACTAGTGACGCAACTCACATTGCAAATATGTTTTTCAAAGAAGTCATTCGACTTCACGGCTTACCAAGGAGCATAGTTTCGAATCGAGACACTAAGTTCATAGGAAACTTTTGGAGAACCTTATGGAAAAATCTAGGAACAAATTTATCATTCAGTTCATCTTATCATCCTTAGATAGATGGACAGACAGAAGTGGTGAACAGGAGTTTAGGAGACTTGCTGAGGAGCTTGGTGACAAAACACCACAACCAGTGGGACAACGTATTACCACAGGCAGAGTTTTCTTATAAAAACTCAGTTAACAGAAGCACAGGAAAAAGTCCATTTCAAATTGTTTATGGCATGTAGCCGAGAGGAATGTCTGAGATGAGAGATTCAGGACAGATTGTGACTAGGAGCGCTAGTGCAGAAGATTTTGCAGAGGTGATGAAAGAACTTCATAGCCAGGTGAAGGAGTGGTTACATAACTTGAGGCAGGAGTATAAGCGAAGAGTAGATTGACACAGGAGACAACTTCAATTTGAGGTTGGTGATTTGATTCTGGTACATCTGAGAAAGGAAAGGTTCCCTAAGGGGACATATAACAAACTGAAGATGAAGAAGATCGGACCATGTAAGGTCTTGAGGAAATTTGGGGCAAATGCTTATGAGATTGAATTACCTGATGGGATCAAAATCTCTCCGATATTCAATGTCTTAGATTTGTACCCATACAAAACTGAAGAGGTGTACTTATATATTGTAAAGGACCTTGAGCGATATTCTCTTGTCCATTGTAGGTAGAAGGCATTTATCTTAGTAGGTAGCTTTGAATTCTCAGAGTTGACAGTTTTAGGAGTGGAGGGAAAACGGATATAGACACCCTCATTGTGTAATTGTAACATAGAAGGAGGATGCCAATTGAGAGCATAGTAGTGAAGAAAATTTCCAAGAAAGAGAAGTGAGCATACAGAGCCCGAACAGAAAAACTGTAATTGAAGAAACACCCATGTATAGAGATTAAGTTAATAGAAGAAGTCTTAATTCATATTCGTGGCATTGTAGTTGTTTCTTGTATGTGTATGCTGAATGGTATGTTCATAATTTTACTCTTTCTATTATACATTTTCTTTCCTATGCTATGTATGGATTATTTCTTGTTAAATGTTTGAAATCTGAGAGAGAAAGAGTTAGGAATTGAGTTTCAATTGTTTCTCTATTTGAGCGAGGGTTCCTGCAAGGAGTGCAGTTGAATTGTCCGCAAGGAGTGCGTTGACAAAAGGGTTTAGAGGTCTTGTCTCTGAAGGCTCAGATAAGTTAGCTCTTGTTCTCATTTCCTCAAAGGTGCAATTAGGCACTGGAGTCGTGCAATGTGTGCACAAACCAAACTTGAATCTAGGGTTTGAAACCTGAGAAGCTAATGAAGGACTGCCGCTTCAAGGAGTGTGCGGAGTTAAAGGAATTCAACAAAGAAGTGATTGAGGGTTTCCGCAAGGAATGCGTGTAGGAGGTTCTTGAAAGGCTTGAAGTCATGGAAGACCTTCGAAGGATTCGAACCTGCTAAGTCGTCGAAGGGAAGAGACGAACGGACAAAATTCTTTGAAGAGAATTAGCGAAATCTCGCTAGCCGTCCGATTTGATAGAGAAGTAAGGAGGTTACAGTTGTTTCCAGAGTTTCAAGCTCAAGAGATCGTGAGTCGTTGGATCCTCACCTAGTTACCCGTCAGCCGTAGGATCTGATAGGAGTTGCACGGGGGTTAAACTCTCGCAGGCAGGGTGTACGTCCTGAAAGGCATTGGGATATCGAAATTCAGAATATCGGAAGTCTAGAGGACAGGAGATCGGGTCACTTTATAGTGAAAACCCTGATTTTGATCTAGACCCTCCATCTTGAGGAGACACCTGATGGAGATCCAACACCCATCGGTATTTCGGCTACCGGGGTTTTGAGTTGACAGAGAAACCGTGACATCGGGGAATCACAAGTTGCGAAATCCTGAGACTGAATCAGGACCATCCATCAGGTGAGACAGGTGGCGACGATCAAGAGCCCATTGGCATTTCACATGTCGGATTTTTGGGATCCATGAGGATAGGAGGACATCAACATTTGAATTCACGAAATCGCGAATGATCGAGGACCGTTCACCGGTTGGGACACGTGGTAGAGATAGGAATCCATCGACATTTCGGGATTCGACGTTTCGTGAATCTGGAAGATAGGAAACACACACATTTCGGAACTGTGAAATCTGAAACCCCGATAAGGAGGAAAGTTCCATTGTGGGGCTGGTTGACGTCATTTCAACATATAGGAGGTCGGGAATCGGAACTTCGGGAGTGCCAAGGGAAAAAACCCATAATCATTTTAGTTCCTGAAACCGCGAAGTGATGAGGACGGTCCATCTTAAGGGGATGCGTGGCAACAATCTAGGTCTTCGAAGGAAAATCCCGAAAGGGAAACAATTTCGGGATATCAGGATTCAGAGGATTGAGAATCCTGAGGACAAAGGGTCCATGTGTTTCGGCATTCGGAAGCTCGAAATCGCGAAGGACTTAGTATTGCGACCATATGGAATAGTGGTCACATGGACCAAAATGTATCCATGGAGACTAACTGTTGTTGAATCCATTCCATCATTTCAGGATATCGGAGATCGGGGGATCGAGAAGGTTGAGGTTCTCGACAACGAGAATCATGAAACCCGGAAACCCGAAATTTCGGTCGGAAAGAGACCAGGTATGCGCAGAATTTGTGACAGAGGGAAAAGGAAGGACCTGTGAATTGGGTTCCTAACAAATATTCTAGTGATGAATCGAAAGAGACACCTCGGCTCGAAGGTGAAGTTAGAACGATCCGTTAAGACCGGGAGGTCAGCGCAGAGGATTTTCTGAGGAAAAGGGTGCATCTGCATCAATGACCTAGGTGATAGGGGGGATCATGCAGTATTCCCAGATACCTTGACTTTGAGGGATGTTTGGTCAGTTTTTTGTCAAGGAAAAAGGGCAAAGTTGTGTCAACAATCATCGTTTCAGGAACATTTGTTTTGGCAGGTCGTGGTTTTAGAGCCCATGGATTGTATGAAATGAATCCTTTAAAGATCTTAGGATACTCCATTGAAATTAGTTTGGAGATGAGGGGTGAATTCTTTCTTGGATGGCTTGGACGTATTTGGTCAAGGGAACTGCAAGGTTTTATATATTTGTTGGTTATGGTTATGGAGCTAAGGGATGCATATTGTGGGATCATATTGTGCACAAATCATCAACAATGGAGATATGTACGATGAGAAGTTGTTTAGGATCACAAAGGGAGATTTGTTTGCAAACTCAGGGAATCATTGTATGACCTAAGATAATGGGGCAATGGTACAAGATGTTTGATTCCTTCATGGTGAACCAAAATTTCTTAAGAAGTGAGTATGACCATTGTTTTTATGAAATATTCATTATCTTGGTGTTATGTTGATGATATGATTGTTGCAAGCAAAGCATAGTTGATATCATCAAGTTAAAGGATCAATTGGATAGGAATTTTGATGAAGGATCTAAGAGAAACAAAACAAAATAATGGGAATTGAAGTATACAGAGATGGGAAAAATGGTAAGTTGTGGTTGTCCGTGATGAGGTGAAATATGAACTTTATGAAACCGATAAATATCCCTATAGCTTTCCATTGTAAAATTTCTTCAATTTTATGTCATAGTAGTAAGGAGGAAAGGATTATATGTCCCATGTACCTTATGAAAATGCAGTAGGAAGGTTGATGATTGCAATGGAATGTTCAAATATCTCACATGCAATGAAATATTTCACATGTTAGTGGACACATGGAAAAACCAGGTAAAGATCATGGAAATGGGTGCTTCAGTATCTGAGAAGCATGAGTCTCACCTACACTTTTTGCAGTCATTTAGTTTGTGGTTATGTTGATTCAGTGGAGGTGGAGTGGTCCATATTGGATCAAACTATGTAGACATGTTCACACAACCAATATTGTTAGATAAGTTATGGTGGTGTTTGGCTTCTCTTTGCTTGAAGGAAGGCAATGCTTGAATCCCTGGGAAAGGTATCGAGAAATTGTTGTCAAGGTGTACATTGTTGGGTTGTGACAACACACCTTGAATTTACATTCTTTTGGGCGGAGGTTTCTCAAGCGTTTGTCTTTCCAAATGCGTGGTAATGCTGGAGACTCTCATGTTTAATGGTGGGATGTTTGTGAGCTCATCCCCTGTTGAATTGTTTTTTCCAATACAAAATCCGCACAAAATTATATTAGAGTATAATTTTTTTTACATAGAAAGATACTTCTCCAGGATATCACAGCTATCCCATCAAATACATCAAACTATTCTTATAAAAAGGGATCCAAAAAAGACAATCCACTTCTATCTTTCTATCCCAAATGGATCACTACAACATATGAGATAGATAGTCCAACATAACATAATGAAATTGTCAACATCCGAAAGTACTAAAGTCATTACAAAAACTGAAAATACGACAAAAGCCCAAGAAGCATAGAAGAGATTTATAATGGAAGTAGGCCCTGCCATCCCATTATCTCAAGAAACGAAGGATAATATTCCTTTTAGAGATAGAATCACTTGTTTAGATATATAGTCAGCGTCCTTATTGAATTCTCAAAAAATGTGTTGGAAGTTGATTCCTATAAAATTTGTCCCCAAATCGTTCATTCTGAGTTTCCAACCTTCAATGTTGATGGCTTGTAACTTTCCTTTGTAATTTAACCAGTCAATCACCACTTTTGAATCCCCCAATATCTAAATCTTTTGAATATTCCACTACTTTGCAAGATAAAGAGTAGCCCACACACCCATGAGCTTGACCTTTGTATTTGAAACTTCCCCGCATAATTTGTTATAATTATAAAGAATAAACGAAATCTCTACCACCCAATAATTACTTTAGAAATTTGGAAAATCAAAATCACTCTACGAAAGTAAGTCTTCGAATAACTTTTGATATATTTGAATAATACAGAAGGGCCAAAAAATGAATCAGGTACGTGACTAGTAAAATACAATAATCAACGTAGCATCGTTATTTAAGAAAATTTCAGCCCATATAAACTTTTCTGAATTCGATGCCCAAAGTACATCAACGTAGCATCCTTTCACTAATTCGATTTAGACTATAGTATGATATGGTATACAAATGGCATTGAATTTAATATTTTTTTTCTTTGCATTAACTCTGAGTGGCATTCGCTTAAATCAAAATAAAATCAACTCGTTTGATAACTGGTTCTTCACATGAAACTTGAACATGGAGGAAACTGTAGAGGACAAAGGCCAAGATATCTTTGTGCGAGGGCTCAATTAGTCAAATTAAGAGAGAGGTTAGTTTCTTGATTGTTTCTTCATTAATGGATAACCAGGCATCATGTTGGGTTGTGACAACACACCTTGCAGTTACATTCGTTTGGGAAGAGGTTTCTCAAGCGTTTGGATTTCCATATGCTTGGTAATTCTTGTGAATCTCCTGTTTAAATGAAAAATCCCATGAGTATCTTATTGATACTTGTATTTGTTTCTCCATTGTTGTTTGAGCACAAAGATCACCATTCCCCCCCATTCATCTATGTTGTGTGTGATGTATTATATTTCTCTATTTTTGTCTTTGTTCATGAATTTTGTTTGCAGGCCTGAAGTTTAACAAGTGGTATCATAGCTGAGATCATGTGAGGATCTATCATATCTAAGAGAATATTGTCATTCACACGTAGAGAAGGAGAGTCTGCTGCAAGGGAACTAAGGGTTTGTCACTCTATCCGTGATGAGGAAAAACCCTATGAGTGTGAAAGGCGATGGAGTTGGAATCCATGATAATGGTTAAAACAAGGTTTCATGTTGGGTATCTTGCTTATGTATGCCAAGTTATGTTCTTTGGCGAATGTACACGAAATTTTTGACGAAATTCCTCAAATCGATGATCGTGGACCATTATGATGAGTTCTCGGAGGAAGAAGAGTAGATCTAGCAGTGATGGTGGAAATTCAAGCATGGAAGTGGAGTGTTGATGGAATTACTCATATTCGAAGCAATGGTGAAATTCTTTAATGAAAATTTTGAGGTGGATTTATTTTAATGTAAATGTGCATACGACCTAGTTATGCATATGCACCTCAGTTTTGAAATGTCACCGGAAAAGTCTAGATGACCTAGGTGATAGGGGGGATTATGTAGTATTCCCAGATACCTTGGCTTTAAGGGATGTTTGGTCAATTTTTTGTCATGGAAAAAGGGAAAAGTTATGTCAACAATCATCATTTCAGGAACATGTGTTTTGGTAGCCTGTGGTTTTAGAGCCCATGGATTGTATCAAACAAATCCTTTAAAGAGATTAGGATACTCCATTGAATTAGTTTGGAGATGAGGGATGAATGCTTTCTTTGATGGCTTGGATGTATTTGGTCAAGGGAACTGCAAGGTTTTATATATTTTTTGGTTATAGTGATGGAGCTAAGGGATGCAGATTGTGGGATCCTATTGTGCTCAAATCATCAACAACAGAGATATGTACCATGAGAAGTCATTTAGGATCTCAAAGGGAGATTTGTTTTCAAACTGAATCATTATATGACCTAAGATAATTGGGCAATGTTACAAGATGTTTGGTTCCTTCATTGTTATAAACCTAATTTGCACCCAACCTGCATACCTGGCCTCTGGCCCTACCAGTTTCCATTCTCTTGAGCCAAGCTCTTCTAAAAAGCCCTCTTTTTGAGCCATAAATGCCCTGGCCTTCTACAGCCCATGTGTGGACTCATGCATACGCATTAAGGCCTTCTACAGCCCACATATACTGACAAAATAACAAAAAATGGAAAGTTGTAGACGGGAAACAGAGTTTCGAGAAATTGCTAAAACTATTTGACTACCTATGGCTAGTCATTCAACCAGATCACTACCTATAAAAGAAGGGGTAGGGGTCTCATTTAAAAGAGAAGAAGAAGAGTATAGAAACTCTACCCAAATTTATCCCCCCTTTGCTCCAATTTCCTGCAATTGTATTGTGAGGTTGAGTAGTTGGTGCATCGTGAAGAGGATACGAGGACCAGGTTCAAGGAGTAATGTCGGCCACATATTGTAAGTTTAGTCGTGTGAAGATTAATACAAAAAGGAATACTTTTTTCGTCGCACCATATCATGTGTTCAAATTAAGTATTTATTTTATGATATTTTCACATCTAACCCAACAATTAGTATATGAAATGCATGTTTCCAGCTCTCTATTTTTCCATGTGTGAATGTAGGTCAGCTTTGGGAGGAGGCTTGCATTCAAGGAGCGAGTGAAAGCGAAGGGATTGACATCAAATGAAGGATTTAAGGTAGAGTTACCTAATCTTGTTTGCACCTTTGTATTGCATGAATGTGGGGTTTTGTGTTAGGAGAATAGGAAAAAGTAGAGGCCTTTAAATGGTCCTTTTTTGCATGCATGATTAGAGCCCTTAAATGCTAAGTCTGTAAGTGATATTTCCCACTCACATCAGAATTGGTGACCATACTGGGGAGTCTCTAGGGTTCTTTGGGGATTTTTTATTGGGTATTTTGAAATTGGTTTTACTGCCTTTTTTGAGTTTCTGCAAGAAGTCTGAGTGTTCAGGGATTCTGGTTCTCAATACCAGTACTCCCTACCTTGCTTACTAGACTGTTTCTTTTTCTGTTTTTGAAAAATTCAGAGTCATACGTGCCCTGTATAAAGGCAGCCTGCGTGTTCACGTGCCATACCTTTAGTCAGCCCGTGTATGGATGCATGTTGTTGAAGTGTTAGCTACGTGTCTGAAAATCCAGAAAATCCTTCTCAGGAAGAGGCAGTCATCCTCTCCCTTGTCAGAAGTGATCCTTCTCGGGGGTCTTCTAGATCCTTTCCTAGTCTGTGTTTGCGGTTTGTATTTAGGTAAGACCTTAGGTTAGCTTTGTTTTTCTAAATTTTTCTTGCCTCTTTTTGTCAAAGTAAGTTTTTGCACCTTTAAGGGGTTCTGGTTTTCAATACCAATACTCCCTGCCTAAGCTTAGTTGATTGTCTTTCTTTTTTGAGGAGAAACAAAGGCACACACGACCTGTAGTGGGCCTGCACACGTGCATACACACCCTACCCTTGGTTAACTTGCGTGCATACGCCGACTGTTGAAGTGACAATCACGTGTCTATCTAGAATTTTTTTTAAAGAGGAAGTCATCCTCTTTCTTGTCAAGAGTCATTTTTTCAGGGATTTTCTTGTCTGATTATAGTCTCTGTCATAGAAGTTTTAGCCTAGGTGGGACTCCATCATAGATTTCTTTTTCATAAAAATATTTCTTCTGTTCCTTAGCTTTTTAAACTTATTTTTATCTTGAAATTTTGAGAAAAATGAGTTGCATTTTGAAAACAATTCCCCCTCATGGCCAAGGGGGGCCATGAATTGTGCAATCATCATTTTCTTTTAGAATATTTTGTTACATCTGCTTTGATTGGAAGAAAATATATATAAAAAAATATAGCTTGTTATTTCTCTTTCTTTCTTGGCATTTGCATTGCATTGTTATTTGATGAAAAAGAAAAATAAATTAACATAGTGTTGTGTTTTCTTCTCATCTTAAAATAATTTCAAAAGAAAAATAAGAAAGATAATCCTTCTTTGCTAGTGTTCTTATCATTTCTTTTTTCTGCAAGAGTCTTAACAACATCAATTTCACTACCACACCTTTTGAGTAAATCAAGCCTTAAAAAGAATGCTAATTAAAAATAACTAGACTTTTATGTTTGTAGGGTCCATCAACTAGTTTAGGGTTAGGGCTTTGAATTAGGTTGGAGAGTAAACTCTTCAAGGACATTAAAAAAAACATATGAGTCTGTGCTAAGGAGTGTATAATTCCAGTAATGTGGAAATTATTCGGGAACCCCCTCTAACATAGGGGCTAAACACGAGGTCGCGTGTGGAAAGGTAGCAGAGATAACCCCTCCAAAGTCGGACCAAGCATAGTGGGGAACGCATATAGAGGACTTGTCTTGGAATTCCGTTGATCGCATTTTCCACAGAGATTTGTGGGTCTCGAATCCATTTGAGGTCCTCAGTCGGCTTCCAGAACAATTTATTTCGATACCCTTGATAGGTTTCGGGCTTGATACCCTGCTCATTGCGGTCCACTCGACTGTCGACTATACCCGCCTGGCATTTGTTCATGAGATGGAAACCTAGTTGCCTTTATTTTAGGGACTTACACAGGTGACCACAAGGGTATACCACAGTACCTAGGGCAGACATCGGGCCATGCTTTTCAGAGTATACCTAGAGGGTGCTTTTGTATTCGAGTTGCACTTGCACTGGTAAGTTTCTCTAGTGTTGGTTGGTGTAACTATTCTTCCAACTAGTTAGTCGTTTGCTTGGTTTGCCTTTAGGAACTTTTAGTGTGTGCTCTGTGCTCCCTAGTTTTCCATAGTGAGTTAGTCAGTCGTGGTTTTGGGTCTCTGAACTAGGGTGGTAGACCTCCCACTCCATTGGTTGAGAGGATTTTTCAGTCTTCCGCTTAGAAACGTGGAGCCACCTCTTTATAGGCATTGTTTTCATAACACTGGTTCTTCAGAGTCACTGTGTGAGACTTTTACGAATTTGAATGATCCCACAAGGGGAGAACCTATGCATAAGATCTTCATGGCTAAAGTCCCTAATGATACCAACCAAGGAACCCCTTCCCAAGTGGATTCGTTTCCTTTTCCCTTCTTCGGAAATGTTGGTGTCCCTTTGATGGCCACTTTTAACATTCCTTGGTTGAATGTGGGACTACCGGTTTGGTTGGGTACCATTCCAAATATTCCAAATTCTCTTGACACTTCTCAGTTAATCACCTTAAGTCATGGGCACCCTGTTGATGTTTCTTCATCAGCAAAGTCTTCTCCTCCTCCTTCTCCTACCTCTGGTGAAAGTACAGTTACTAGTAACCAAAAGTCTAAACAAAATAGAAAGAGGAAGAATAGGAAGAAGAAATCACCAACCTTTGCGAGTCATGTTGGAGATAGGTTGAAAGCCTCTGCAAGTCACGTTGAAGACCAACACCTAACCTCTACAATTTATGCTAGGGGCAAGCACCCACCCTCTGCAAGTCATGCTGGGGGAAAACATCCAGTCATTGTTATTCATACTGGTAATAGGTTTGTAGCCTCTGTAAGTCATGTTATCGACCCATCACCAACCTCTGTAAGTCACGTTGGATATGTGCAATCAACCACTGCTAGTCATGCTGTGGGCATCGATTCTATTGAGAAACCTAGACAGATAGGATGTACACCTATGTTCCCTTGTAATATTTGCAAGGGATATCACCTTACCCATCTATGCCCTGATATTCCAGAGGTACAAAAATTGTGGTCCCTGTCTGCAAGATCTTCTGATTATGAGTCTTCTAAGGTTTCCTCTGAGCCTATTCAACCATTGGTTGAGAAAGTGGTCATGCCGATGTAGTCATCGGATAATACCACTCTTCTTTTTGGGGGTGAGGCACCTTTAGACCATGTAGTCTCTCAGCCTATTCATCCATTGGTTAAGAGATTGGTCATGCCAATGCAGTCATCGGCTGATCCCACTCCTCTTTTGGGTGGTGAGGTGCCTTTGGACCATGTAGTATCTCATCCTATTCAACCATTGGTTGAGAAAGTGGTTGCGTCGATGTAGTCTTCGACTGATCCCACTCTTCTCTTAGATAGTGATGTGTCTACCGACTATGTTTTTAGAATTTCCAGTTCAATACTTTCATAACAAGGGGGCATTCCGCTCGTTCTGAGTACACCCCCTCCAAGCCCTAGGATGGTTTCCTTTGATTGGAATGACCTTGTTGAGACTCGTCTTCCTTCTTCTACACCCTTTCAAATAAGGGTTGAAGTTAATTCAACAAAAATTTATCGATGTATCGTGGATGAAGGATCCTTTGCAAGTATTTTATCCTCCTTAGTTTGGAAATTCTTGGGATCTCCCGAGCTTGTGTCTGCTTTGCATGAACTATTGGATTTTGACATATGTCCTAGTGAATTTTGGGGGTTCTTCCTTAGTTACCTATCTTGTTAGGTGGGAATACTATCCTTGTTGATGTTATAGTGGTTCAAGTCCGGTTAGATTTCAATATTCTTCTTGGGCATGATTATGTATATGCTATGAATGTTGTGGTGTCTACGCTCTTCCGGGTTATGCATTTCCCTCACAATGGAAGCATTGTCACTATCGACTAGCTGGCATCTGATAATCACCATCCTTATTCGGCATTAGTTCAGACTACCCCTTTATATGTTCCTAGTGTTCGTGTAGACTCTACCCCACCACGGGTTAATTATGTGGCGTCTTATCCTCAGTGTTCAATTGCTTCTGAGAAGGTACCTGTGCAATCATGTTTTCCTTCTCGAGACTTGGTATCAACAACTGATTCTTTGGTTTATCCAATGGGGGCATGGGAGCCCTTTATTTCCCATCTTGGTCCAAGTGATATTGAGCCTCCTTTTGAGTCTAATATCATTGTCGGTAGATCCTCAAGCCCTCATGCTTGTTATTATTCGTTGATAGACTCTACCAGTCCTGACCAAAGCCTCCATTGTCATATGGAATATGGTCAATTTACTTTACCCTTTGGGACTGTCGACCCTTTCTTGCATGATTTCTCAGATTTCGAATTTCCTTCAGATGAGGCTATCCTTGAATCCATGACTACGGTTTCTATACCGTGGGAAGACTTACACCGTGGTTTGTGTTTTCTTCCCTTTTGGGAGACTTTCCAAATTGACTATTGAAGAGAATCTTGGTCTAAGCCTAGCAGTGGGCTCTACCTGAACCAGTTTCATACTTGAGTCATAGCCCCCAACGGGTCTTCTTTTAATCCCTTTTCAGACCCTCTAAACATGAAAATATTGTCGAGCAATATTGTTTCCCTTCATGCTCGCTAAATTGAAATTTGAATACATGTCTGTCTGGCGGTAGTTTACCCCTTTTTCGGTTCGGATGGTCAATTGTACAAACAAAGGTATACTCTAGGAACTTCAGTTCTCTAGAAGAGTATTCTCATGTATGATTTTAACCCTTTTTCAGACCTGAGGGACTAAATTTATGAAAAAGGCACCCCCACAGAGTCCATATTTAATCTCTTTTCAGACTCCCTAAAATTGAAAAGATCGCTAAGTGACCTTGTTTCTTCACATTCGTTAAAATGGCCAAGAAGAACAACCTTTACGGAGTCCATAGTTAATATTTTTTCAGACTCCTTAAAAATGAAAAAATTGCTGAGTGAGCTTGTCTTTATCACACTCATTAAAATGGTTTTGAATAGACATATTTTTGGTGCTAGTTTACCCCTTTTTCGAACCGACTAGACTATTTTCGAAAAAGGTACCCCAATGGATTCTTGTTTTACACGTTTTTAGACTCTCTAAAAATGAAAAACCTACTAAGCTTACATTCTCTGGGCTCGTTAAAATTACATCGAAGGACATTACCATTGTGTGTCTTATTAATCACATTTGCATACCTACGTCTTTGGCCTAATGTCGGCTCCATGTTGCTCTCAACTGAACCATATGAAGCATGCCTTATATGCAAGCCCTGTAGCTCTTTGCCTTTGTGTCTTGACACCTTTGGCCAATGGAGGTTTTTTCCAAGTGTTCTCTTTCTGCATATGTCCCCTTGCTCTGAGCATCAGTGTGTTCATTGCACCTGGAACTAGTATGTTAGTGACACTTGTTCCTCCTTTGTAACATAACATT